>JAXBDA010001066.1:0-62680 GCA_036023075.1 Gaultheria prostrata | reverse complement strand
GAGAGAGAGAGAGAGATTAATAGGAAATGGAAAAAAAAAATGTTAAATGGTGATTCAATTTCCAGGTAAAAAAAGAAAAAAAAGAAAAGAAAAGAAAAAGAGAGAAGGTAATATCATTCTCTGCTTTTTTTTATTTATTTCAACAACTTTTTTTCCTTCCCTTTTAAAAAATAACTTTTTTAACAGTTGGGAATTTAGCTGAAAAATTAATTAGGATCGAGGTTAGAAAATTAAATGACAACAAGGGTTAAAAATGACGTAGATAATTGAATTAAGGTTGAAAATGTAGGAAAAAATGAGGTGGGAGGAAAAGTTAGTTAAATTTGAAACTGTTTGGTTCTAAAATAGAACCAAGCACAGGAGACTAGGTTCTATTTTACCATCAAAAATCACTTTCTGATGCCAAAATATGGCAATGACTATAGCCATTTTGAAACTAACATTGGATTTGCTCTTAGAAGGCAGATAAACAATGGAATTGTTATTTTCCAACAGCTGGCCCAATAAGATAATTTGGGCCTTTGATCAAGCAGGCCGGGCTGCATTTGCCATATAATGACCTATTTGGATTCTAACTTGACAAAAAAAAAAAAAGGTTCTAACTTGAGGCTTTTGTCAAATTCATATCTCATGTGAAAAAACCTAATGAAAAGAAGTGATTATGAATGCTATAAGGATGACATTTATTTTAAATTTAGATTAAGTTTTGATGGATGTTATGTTTTTAATCGATTCTCAATCTATACAATCAATCAATATATGCAAAATACCCGTGCAAAATACTCTTTAATATAGATCACGGATAGTCAGATATTCCCATTTAGAGACATTTTCATGCTTGGTTTAGGTTTTCAGGGAAGTATTGGGTAATGAATGAAGAGACATAAATAGAGAAATGAAAGTAAAAATTGAAGAGAGAGCTTATTGGTAACCGTGCTGAAAGAGGGTGAGTAGTTTTGGAAAGGGAGATATATTGGCCGGTACAAGGAGGAAAGGTGTTGCACTCTCAGGTCCGCCTAGAGTGGGAAAAAGTACCGCCCAGGCATGGGCTCAAAGTGTATGCACATGGGCTCACATTTTGTCCCTTTTCGTTCTCTCTCTACCCAATGGGCACTCCCAAGCACCTAAATTTCAGGGTATCTTATGAAAGTGCATAAACCTAAATTCTAAGGTACCTTATGATTGTTGATAAAAAAAAAAGGTACCTTATGAAAGTGCCTAAAATTGTAGGGTATCCTATGAAAGTGTCTAAACCACTAAAACCCTATAGTAGAAAAGTGCACCCTAGGTTATCCAATGAAAGTGTTTAAACCACTAAAACCCTATAATATGAAAGTGCATCATAAACCTAAACCCCCAAAAAAGAGTGACTTACCTTAATGGTAATTTAAAAAAGTGACTTACATTGGTGATAATTAGATGCCTCATTTCTAGACCTAGAGGTAAAAATCTGTTTTGGAAAACCAAAGAGGCCCATTACCTCTTTTTGCCAATTTAGAAACTTGAGGGGGGTGCTGTGTACCAGGTGCACAACAATTGAAACTTAACTTTCTTCCTCTTTTTCTTTTTAAGATCTCAAATCTTTAGAAAAGCTTGATCAAAGTTAACAAAGCTTCACTCGCTGTCCAAAAAGCAAAAAATGTAGCAAGTTGGGTTTCTTGAGACTGGTTGTTTGATCAAATAGAACATTAATTTGAATTATATATCTGAGGATTTGTTTAACTTTTAACTACTTAAATTAAAAATATTGAATATTCAATACCACCAGGAATCTAGTATAGCACACTCATTATTCAATCCGTCCCATTTCTCCATTCACAGCTTTCAAAAAATTATAGGAGTAGTATGTATTTTATACTTATTTACTGTATAATTTTTGTAATTTAAATTTTTTATCTAATAAATAAATTGAGATCTATTCATATTGCTTTTAAAATTGTTACAAATTCTAAAGTATAAATACATGTGAATAGTAAAAATTGATGGACGGAGGGAGTACTGTCTTAGAGTTTCTTTATGTTGAATTATGCGCATTAAGCATTTTTGCTCTAAAGTTCCCTTGATCAAACATCACACAATCACACTCGCGCAATCCTTATCATTTTTCAGCCGTGAAAGCTTGTTTTGGCTTAATAATTAAGTCAAATTATATTTTTGTCATTTTAAATTTTTTATATTTATTAGTTTTGCATCAACCTTTGTGGATTATTGCTTAATCTCGAAGAGAGGAATGTGAAAAAATAAAATATTACGATCAAAATATTTAAAAAATTCACCAAAGACAAAAATAATTAAAAAAATAGATTTTTTTGGTTATTTTTGTTTTTGTATAAAAAAAATAGTTTGGTTCAAAGTTTCTTAATTTTTAGATTTATCTCATGGAGAGGAATCGATATTTCACAAGAAATTGATATACTAAAACATAACAAATGCGGTAAAAAAATTCTCTTGATTATTAAGCCAAAACAGGTTTAAATTACTCCCTTCGTCCCAATTTGCTGAACCCTTTTGGGCAGTCATGCCAGTCAAACAATTATCTATATTTCACAATCTATAAAGTTTAATAGAATTTTAAAAATTTTATATAATAAAACTAATTGAGATCTATCAAATAAGATCTATATTTGATATAAAAAATATTATAAATTAGAAAATATAAATAATTTTTTAAGAAGTGTCAAATAATGAAAAAGGATGAACAAATTGGGACGGAGGGAGTAGCTTAATTGTGAAGTCAAAACGGGCTCAAGTGACCATATCCATACGTGCCTAAAGCCATCATCTCTCACTATAAAAGAAAAACCCTAGACACGCCGAAGCTTCATACCCAAGCCTCACTTCGCTCTCTCTCTACCAAATTAGTTGTCGAATTCTCTACTTTTCTCCCTCTCTTCGAATGGCTAGCAACGATCCAGAGCACAGAGACGCAGAAGAAGAAGCCGCCGGCGAAGATGAAGATACCGGAGCACAGATCGCACCGATTGTCAGGCTCGAAGAGGTCGCCGTCACCACCGGCGAAGAGAACGAAGACGCTATCCTCGATCTGTAACGCTCTATTTCTATCACTCGTGAGTATATATGTAGGGTTTATGTAATCGTTTTAAATTGATCTATTTACTGTGGATATTTGTTTTGCAGGAAAGCCAAACTCTATCGATTTGACAAGGACGGCAATCAGTGGAAGGAGAGAGGCGCTGGAACAGTGAAGCTTTTGAAGCACAAGGAAACAGGCAAAGTTCGGCTTGTTATGCGACAGTCGAAGACTCTCAAGATCTGCGCCAACCATCTCGGTTTGTTGTCCATTTGCCTGCCTCTCTCTCTCTCTCACACACACACACACACACTTAATTGATTTGCTCATTGTGGGATCTGTAATTGGGAATTTGTAACCAAAATCCTTAGGGCAGTGTGGATAATGTGTAAATGTATATCTCATAGTGTGAATGTTCATGAAAGTGTATTGATATTTGATAGCCGGGGGATGTGTATTGAATTTCTAACTTATTTAACATTATATGCATGTTGTACACTGCCTAGTGAGCACATTGAGCGTTGCCAGGCAATACCCTTTATAATACACTTATGTGCGTGAGTCTGTCATTTTCCAGTTATTGCAACGATGTCGGTTCAGGAACACGCGGGGAATGAGAAGTCTTGCGTCTGGCATGCGGCCGATTTTGCTGATGGAGAATTGAAGGATGAACTCTTTTGCATCAGATTTGGATCTATAGAGAGTAAGTATTCTTGCTTGAATGATTCTCTTCGTTACGGGATATGATGCTTAGCGTGGTAGTGTTTTGTAGTGGACTGAATCGCTAGTGCATGTTGTAGGATTTGGACTTCTGGCCTAGTCACGGCTTGGGATCTTGTGCCAAGTTTATGTGTAGTATATTTCTAGTGCATGTTCGGTTTGGATGTTTCTTATCTGGTTCTTAGATGTAGATTAACGATATAGTATGTGGGGCATTACAAAAATCAATCACTCATGATCCAAATTTGATCGACCGAAGTGATAGATATTGGAACTTCTCCGAAAGCAACAAAAAGCCGTAGGGCGATTTAAATTGGAGGTTTAGTGTAAAATTGTAGCTGCAGTGTTCATATGATATTTACGTGGGTTTCTGTAAAAGATCTCAAAAGACTTTTAGAGTTCTGATTCAGCGGAAGACAAGAACCAATAATGAAAAGAAAACCATGTTTTATGTTTTCAGTGGATATTGGCGATTACAATTTCAGATGGATAGGGAGCATTTTGTAAGTCAGAGAGTATGAATACTGAGCTTTACCACTGCTCATTGGCCCCAACATTAGTGAATGGTAGAAGAAACGACGCAGCAGCAATGTCACCCCGCTGACATGATTTGTTTGAAGCTTCTTATGCCCATGGAGCTAGTCTGATAAGGGTTGAATCTGACCTTTCTTGCGCTGTCTCTGATTTTTATGTCTTTTGCATTGTTCGTAGGATCAGCAACCTGTACAAGAAATAGCTTAGGGTTGGTGTGGTGCTGCCCACTGCCTCACTAATGCCTTAGTTAGCAAGTTGGTGTCAATTGGAAAAGGGACTCAGTGGAATTAAGCTAATGACATACCTTGTTTTTTTTATCTCCCCTTCTATTTCCCGTTAGGAATTCTCATTCATGGGGATTAATCTCAATCAGCCCCGAGATCTTGGGCTTGATGGGATTGGGTGGTTTGGGCGTTACATTTTGGGAGGATATCTGTGGGCGAATTTCTTGCACCTCCAGTTGTAGGTCGGGGAGCATTTCTCCTAGGCTTCCTTTCTCGGTTGCCCTTATTGGTGCTCGTCTTAATCCCTGTCAACACCAGCTATTCAGGGTGAAAAAGGAAGAAAAAACAAAGGATTAAGTATGTGGTTTGGGGGTTAAGTCCTCACACTTCAATAAATTACATCGCTTTAAGCTCATTAGTGGCTGGAACCATGCTGTGTAAAATTCCAAGGAATTAGATATAGGTAGGTTTAGATGCGTCATTTTTCCAACTTGGAAGATTTAATGGACTCTACTTTGTTGGTAGGCTGAGGTGGACAACATAAATGTTGGTGAAAGCATACTCGATTTGTTCTCTTACTTCCAGGCAACGCCTTTATTGTTTTATGAATTCCTTGCTACTTCGGGCAATTGTGGAAAACTTTTCTTGGGTCTGATTAACCCCTAATACTGATTTAGCTTTTGTCAGCTATGCTGTATTCAGAAAAGAAAGTGCCTCACCGAATTTTGTACTAATCAAACGAGGAGAAAGGAGAAAGTATCTCTGGTTGACTGTTTTGCATATTTACTGGCTGAAAACATCAATGCACAATATTAATCCTTTAACATTAGCCTATTATGGCTTGAATTTGTCACTTCACCCAGATTACTTTTGTAGTCGTTAGTTCTTACTAATTTCTTGTTCAGATTGTACACTTCTCCGACAAAAAGGAATCTATCACGTGTATATACCCGTCAATTGTTAACTTAAATAATCACTTCTCTGCACTTAATATTATGTCTTGTTAAGAAGTTGGTGATTAAATTGTTCATATAATCAAATTATCTTGTTTGAACTCTTACTATTTTTGTAAAAATACATTTTTGTGGGGTTTTTTGTACATTTGGCTTTGGTTAGGGTATGTGATATGAATATGACATGTCTTGTATGCACAGCATATTTAGGATGAAGAAATAATAATGATAATAATTAATGAACGTGATTAGTACATCCTAGTATACCATAAATTAGCTTATAAGTACCACTGGCCCACAAAGATGCATGCAATGTCGCTATGTCCTATAAGTGACAGGTTTCGGCCAATACCCTCACCCATCATGTGCATATTACTGCCAGTACTTGTGTCGATACCCATCTCCATCCCGTTACCCATCCCCATCCCCATCCCATCACGTGCATCTTTCCGGGAAACTCTTATGAAACAGCAAATGGGCTTCCTTGGTAGAGTGTGTCGCAATGTGGCTACAATTTTATTCTGATTTGTCAGATTTGCTAACTCTGCAGAATCCGTGGTCTGCATCAGTTTATCTTTTTTCTTTATGGACCATGATACTTGTGGCAGAGGAATCTGCTTTAGCTACTTTGAGGTGGATGAGGGGCTCTAGTATGTTTTAAAAAGGTAGGAAAGAAAGGGTAGATGGCAACAACACTTGCGGGGAAGGAATGCAGAACCACTGCTGGAATTTGTGTTTCTGCATGGGAGCTTCGGTGGGTTTACAAAATCAGCATTTGGCTGGAGCAATATAGGCTGATGCAAATGATGCTCAATTTGAATGAGTGTGCAGATCTTTGGTCAGCGAAGTACATTGTACCACATCCATCACAAAAGCTATTAAGATATGCATTTTTGTGTCTTCGAGGAAGAAATACTGAGCGATGACTGGGAAAGAAAGTTTTGGAATGCAATCTTTGCAAGCCGGAAAGCCTCAACAGAACTATTATTAGTGTTATTATTGCTATTATCGTTTCAAGGTGTTTTCTTGGTAATTAATCATTTTATTAGAGACCAAATAAAGAATCCTCAAAAGGTACAAAGAATCTAAGGCATGAGCCTATACAAGGTTAGGAAAGTGTACATAACTTATTTGTAGTTTGGTAAGGTCAATACTACATATTGGCATGCCTTCTAAACCAACTGCAGAGTCTTTAGCAGTTTCTATAGACTACTTCGTTTTGTGGTTCTAAACTGATATGTTCAAGGCACACAATTTTTTAAACCTATATATAGGCTTGATTCACATCTTTTTCTCAGAGCACCAAAGTCGAAATCATAGTGACAATAACATCTGACACATTTTATTCATTGTTAATATCTTAAATCAACTATTGTATGGATTGGTTTTTATAGTACTCTGCAGATATTTTGGTAGTTTATTGTCCCGTAAGTAACATTAGGTGTTCCTCCATCATTCCAAGTCATTCCCTTGAATGTTCTTCATCCTTTTCTCTGCAGATTGCAAAAGCTTTATGGAAACATTCCAAGAGGTAGTGGAATCACAGCAAAAGAAAGAGGAAAACAAAGATGCATCTGCTGCTGCTGGGCTGCTTGAGAAGCTGAGTGTTGAAGATGAAAAGAAAGAAGACAAAGCTAGCGAAGAAGTCGCTGTTGTGGCCAAGGAGGAATCTGAAAGCAAACCTAAGAAAGTTGAAGCAGAGGGCGAGACGTCTGCTCCTTCAACTTAAGGTGGGAACGTGTCGGTATTCCTTCCAATGTGGCAAGGTTACTAGTCTGACCTTGTTTACCACCCAATTCTCGGTATACTCCATTAAATGGAGTGGTGTATGGTCAGGGTGAGGAACGGTGTGGATTTGTCGGTTGGTCATTCGAGTCTTTGGATCCGAGTCCAGTTTTCGTGTCATGGTTATCTTGGTTCTGGGTGGTTTGTTTTTTGGCCATTTGAGTATCTACTCATCTGGTGAAGTTGCTTGCCAAGTCATTCTTATTCCGGTTTTCTTTTCGACTATATATGCTGTATAAACAGAGTTTTTACTAGGATGCAATTTCGTATTTGGGTCATCTTTATTCATAAAAAAAGTGTGGGGTCAAATCTGGAGTTTTTCCTAATGGTATTTGGAACCTCTGATGCTAGTTTGAGAAGCTGGTGATTGAGTTGAAAGTTATGCTGCTTATTTAACATGTTCTACTTGGCACCAGCCTCTGGCTGTTGCTATTTGCAGGTGGTTTTGCTTGAACTTGAAAAATTAGAGTTGGATGAGAACCCTGCAGATTATAATGGTGTTGAAAAACAGAAAAAGTAGTGTTTGCAGGTGGAGTGGTAGCCTCGTGATAGGTATCATGTACTCTCCCATGCATTTAAGTTTAAACCTCACTAACCCATTGAATGTCGCCGAGCCAAAAAAGATGGAAAAATAGAGTTTTGATTTGTAATTCTTCAAATAATGTGAGAGGGAAGACACAGGAAGAAGATAGGAATTGAAGTTGATGGAAATCATATATATGCATCAGTATTTTCTATTTCTTTGACGACAGAAGTGTACAAAAATGAGGAACGAACTTATTTTATTTTGGGCAGCTCGTTTTTATCATCCATAGTCCATACTCTTTTGTCTTTTGCTCGCATGAAATTACTGTTTTACCCTCTTATTAGTTCATTTTTGTACTTTAAGGGATAATATTGTAAATTCACATTAATAAAAACGGAAAAATGAGTGTGTATGGTAAAAAGGGAAGTGTGAAAATCAATTACCAGTATTTTTTGAGAAATGAGCAGGAGTATGAAGTTGTTCTATGTAGCAAACGAAATGCATACTTGTGGCTCGATTGGATGCGGGATGAGATTTGAGTGGATTAAATGGTAAGGGCAGATAAGATCGTAGGAGTATTATTAATGGTGGTCCACATTGATGTGGTATTTATAAAGGTTGGATAATACTTGGTGTGGAAGATTTTGGTATTATAGGGGTTAAAACTTGGTTTATTTTGTAATTGAAAGGGGGGATAAAGATAAATTAAAACGTCTGGGGTGAATTGACCCGGGTTATGACTCATCAAGGCTAGCCCTTTAGTTCCCAAAACCAAGGATGGTGGGTGGGCCCGGCCCGGAATTACTCGTCCGGACCCAAACTCATCTACCCGCCTATTAGGGGTGTACACGGTCCGGATTGGATCGGATTGGCATGAATCCAATCCTAATCCGTGAGTCACGGTTTTAAAAAAAATACAATCCATGTCCGGACCAAAAGTCTCACGGTCTGGTTCCAATCCGATCCGCAAGTCACGGATCGGTTCCGGTTTTATCCACGAATTACATGTCATACGTAAACAAGTAACAAACAGTTTCATCAAAATAAAATCCTAAAAAAATTCAAATTAGAAAACAAAGAGACCTTAGACAGAGCATGTGATTGAGCGACAACCAGGGCTTAAACAAACAGCAGTTGAAGCATGTAGCTTAGTTCAGTTACATAGTGGAATAGAAACAAAGACAGTTTAATACAAAAAAGAAGAAGTGAACAACTACTAAATTCATAAAAGTTCAAAACAAATGCATACATAGGAGATAACAGTATAACAGTGGTACAATACAAATGCATATACAAAAGCAGTTTAGATTTGATAGAAGATAACTGTATAACCCTAAATTCAATTGACAATATTTATAAAAGTGGTAAAATTAATTATATAGGAGTATTAAAAATTATTTATAATAAAAATCTCACGGTCCGGATCGGTTAATCCACGGTTTTAAAATCAAAATTCGTGTCCGGACCGCGAGTCACGGTTTATTATTTTTTGAATCTGTGTCCGGACCATTAATCCATGGTTAAAATCCAAAACGTGCGGATCGGTTCGGTCCGGACTGGATTCACGATTCACCGGTTTTTTTGTGCAGCCCTACCGCCTATGACCAAAGACGGAACCAATAAGGGGCTTATGGGGTGCCAGGGCCTCCCCCATTTGGCAATCTCTATAATTATTTTGGTCCCCTCAATTAATCTCTATAATCCCTATAATCTATGTGTTTGCTGCTATTTTTACCTATGTTTTTGGTGCTGTTTGTTGCTCTGGTGTCTACTGTTGCTATCGTGGCGGTTCCTCTCGAAGTTTAGGCTTATATATTCTCCTTTTATTACGTATAATAATATATCTTCCCTTTGCCAAAAAAACATCTAGATATTGGGTTTGATTTTTGGTGTTATTAGAAAGTTAAACATTTAGATTCTTGAACATTAGAAATTTAAAATCTCGCTATTCGTATTGTGACCCCTCGTATACAAAGTCCTAGTTTCGTCCATGTCTATGACCCCACCCAAACCAGCTCTAGAGGTCTAGAGCCCATCATTACCTTGCATCCCATCCGAATACTATATATAGTATTACACTTTTTCATCTTTATCTGTCATTTAAAAAAAAAAAAAGCCTCCATTAACAAATAACAATCGAAGTGTGTGGATTCGGGATCTCACAAAAAATTCAGAGAAATGTTGGGCATCTCACATAGCCGTTGAATTTGTAATATTGTAGACCCACCAATTGCTATGGGCACTGATGGGTGTGTGACACTCATTCTGGATCCAACGCACCTGATTCGAGCAATTTATTAATATTGAAATAATTTTTGAACAGTCGAATATCATTCAATCGGATAATCGTAAATACTTTATCTTAGATTCAAAATGAATAATTGGAAAATTGGATCAAACACTTACAATTATACAATTTAGTTGATTTTTTTCGAGACAACTTAAAAAATTACTTTAAAACTAGTGCGCAATGTGGACCTTTTACTAGGGATTCCACCGGTACATTAATGGTAACCATGGGTCCATGCCCGGTCGACTTTCATGTATCAAATTATTAGGGCTGCCCAGCGGATCATCCGATCCGCCAATCCGATCCGATCCAATCCGAATCATCCGTTGATCCATCCGAGGTATGTACGGATGGGTTGCGGATCGTCCAATACATAAGTTCACGGATCCGGATCGGATCCGGTTAAAACCGATCCGTCCGTGGCCCAAAAAAAAAAAGAGAGGAAAAAACAGGTCGCTACACGTGTACGGTGTACACCTAACCCTAATCTCTAACTCGGTTACTCAGCCTCTCAACTCTCAGTCTCTCATCAGTCATCTTTACTCCCAGTCTCTCTCTCAACTCTCACCGCCTCCATCACTCCACACCGGCGGTTCGGCACACCCTCCCTCTCCTCAACTCTAATCGATTCTCACTCACTCCCTTAGTCCCTCTCCTCATCCGCGCGCTGTACTCCTCCACCAGGAGATGTGTAGATCGGCGACCACAATTGGGGTAGATCGGCGACCAGCCGACCACAGTTGGAGTGTTGGACTTGGACCAGTTGGTATGACTCTCTCTCTCTTTCTCTTTCTCTCTCGCCGCAGATCGGCTATCTTGTACGGTTGGATTATTTTTGGCACTTCACAAAGATAATCCTTCCATAAAAAATTGTTAGTCATGCTAAAATGTTTTGAAATGATCAAATGTAAGCATCCATCGTGTCTATTCCTTGCCACGTCCCCAAATTGGCATTCTAGGTATGTGGGTTTGCTTTCATATGATCACAGTTGGAGACTAGAGACCGTACTTCTTCGACGCAACCTTGTCGCGTCTTACCTTCTGCTTGAGTAGATGTCACATGATAACTTAGGGCGTTGGAACACCTATCTTTGATTGTTCTTTTGTATATTGTTAACAGAATTTAGGTATATTGTTAACAGAATCTGATTGTTCTTTTGTTTGTAGACCATGGCTTCTCAATCTCATCCTCCAGCAGAAACTTCCTCCATTAATCAAGACGATGCTCCACCCTCTAAAAGGGCTTGCAATCAACCCCAAGATCCAAGAAAACCACCTCGAGAACCAGGTAAAGGTAGAAAAGTATCACCGTGTTGGGCACATTTTACGGGGGTAAAAAATAATACTGGGGTTATTGTAAAGGCCATTTGTATTCATTGTCTCAAAGAATATTTTGCCGGGTCAGGATCGAGTGGGACAAGCAACTTGTTGAAACATTTAAGTAAATGTCCATAAAATCTCGAGAACCAAGAGAGTGACCAAAAAACCTTAGACTTGCACATAAAACCAGGGGTGGGGGTTGAGCTTACGACAACTACCTACACATTTGAGGCTTGCAAACGAGCTCTTGCCGAGATGGTTGTCATTGATGAGTTGTCGTTTAACTTTGTGGAGGGCTATGGTTTTAGGAGATTTTGCAATGCCCTCCAACCGAAGTTCTTTCCCATCCCTTCTCGAAATACTATAACTAGAGAAGTTTGGGAGATTTATAGAAATGAAAAGGCTAAGTTAATGAACGAAATGAAGGGTCGTAGAATTTTCTTTACCACTGATACATGGACTTCTATTCAGAATTTGTGTTATATGTGTCTTACTGCTTATTATATTGATGATGATTGGAATCTACAAAAGAGGATCATAAATTTTTGCTTAGTTGAGGATCACAAAGGGGAAACCATTGGTAGGAGAGTTGAAACTTGTTTGCTTGACTGGAAGATTGATAGCATGTTTACCCTCATTGTTGATAATGCTAGTTCAAATAGTCTAACCATTAAGTTTTTGGTGGGTGCAATAAAAGATTGGAAGGAGACAATCTTGGAACACGAATTTTTGCACGTTCGTTGTTGTGCACATATTCTTAATTTGATTGTGGGGGATGGTTTGAAGGAAATGCAATCCTCTATTGCGAATATTCGGCATGCGGTGAGGTATGTGAGGTCATCTCCCAATAGAAACAACATTTTTCTAAAGTTTGTGGAGAAATGCAAGATTGTGTCCAAAAGCCACTTGTGCCTAGATGTGCCAACTAGGTGGAACTCCGCAAATAAGATGTTAGAGCATGCCGAGAAGTTTGAGAAGGCATTTGAACGGATGGGGAATGAAGATGACCAATTTAAGGCTTACTTTAAAGATCGTGAAGTTGGGGGAGGAGGAGGGAAAGATATTCCAACAAAGGATGATTGGGACAAATGTAGAGTGTTCTTGAAATTTCTGAAATTATTTTATAATGCAACTTTGAAATTTTCGGGGTCCCTCTATGTTACCTCAAGTACTTTCTATCGTGAGATGCTTGCAATTCAAACACAAATTAAGAAATACATGGCTGATAGTACTCATCTCTTGGGTACAATGGCAGCGAATATGAAGGGGAAGTTTGACAAGTATTGGGGTATTGGGGATAGATTCAATCTTCTTTTATATGTTGTTGTTGTGCTTGATCCTCGAACTAAGAAGAGATTCTTGACCTTTAGTTTTATAAGCATATATGGCGAAACAGTAGCGAATTTCATGATGGATAAAGTGGATGATGCTTTATTTAGATTGTTCAATGAATATAAGGCTTTGCATGATTCATCGATTGTTGAAATTCCTGGTGAAAATGAAGCAACTTCTATGGCTGTTGATAATGATCCTTACTCTTTGATTCTCTCCCAATATAATACTTATTTGGAGGGACAGTCTTTTAGTAGCTCAATGTCGGAGTTGGATAAGTACTTGAGTGATGATGTTGTGAATGTTCCAATAGAGGCGGATTTTGACATATTAGGTTGGTGGAAGAACAACTCTTCAAAGTATAAAGTGTTGTCACTAGTGGCTCGGGATGTCTTGGCAATGCCCGTTTCCACTGTTGCTTCTGAATCGGCTTTTAGTACGGGAGGTCGTATACTTGATCCTTTTCGTAGTTCACTCAACCCAGCCACCCTTGAGATGCTTGTGTGTACTCAAAATTGGCTTCAAAGCAATCATAGAATTTCTCTTCGGAAGGCTATGGATGGTGTTGAGCAAATTGAAGAAACTATGACAGGTATCGTAATGTACAATTAGTTTTCAACTTTTCATAATTCTATGATGTTTTTATGTTGATTATGTTAGACTGTTAGTAATCTTCTCAATTTTTTGGGTCCATTAGAATCAAGTACATGTTCTAGTCCAGCTCCAACTTCGGGTGTTATTGACGTCGAATAATGGTACATTACTTTTTCAACTTCTCCTTATTTGCTTGTTCTTGTTGTCTTTTAAAATTTAAAGTTTGATGTTTTCTGTTGATTGTGTTTGTTGTGTAACTCAGGATTGGACTAGAGTGAGAGCAGTTTGGATTTTGGATCACAACTCAAGTTTGAAGATTTATTATTTGTGATCTTATTTTGGATGAATGTAATTTAAATTTTAAAGTACTAGTAGTGAGGATTGAGGACTTTAGGATAAGACTTTGGTTTGTTTGCACGTTGGTTTGCTGTGCATGTGGTTTATTGGTTTGCATTTGAAGTTTATGTGACTGTGTGTGTGTGGTTTAAGGATTTCAATGTGTAATGTTTGGACTCTTGGCTTAGGTGTGGAGACAGTGGAGTGATGATAACAATTAACACATAGGTGTGGATTTCAATTTGTAATGTTTGGACTCTTGTTAAATTGACCCAAGCAAATTGACCCATTTGAAAGCCCAAACCGCCAAATTGATCCGTATCCGATCCGCGAAATCCGTATCCGATCCCATCCATCCGTATGTCACCTATAGATGGTTCTCGAATCCTAAGAACCCAAATCCGTTCTGACCGGATCGGATCAGTATCCGAACCGGCCGAATCCGATCCGTGGACACCCTTACAAATTATAGCAAATTCTATCAGTTCAAAAAAAGAAATTAGAGCAAATTCTAGTAGAATAGGGATTTTTTTGTAACCAAACTCCGAGACGGCATAACCCCAGTCGGGCCTAAGGTTTGGGACGGTTGACTTTCGTAGGATTCGAACATACAATCTCATAGTTAATCACTTATTGTTTTTTTATGTCCACTTCGCCAACCCCTTGGGGTGATGGAATAGGGAATTTGACTATTTGAGTGACGCTGTGGTCCATGGTTGGGGCAACCAAGATAAATCGTGAGTGTTTAGTTTTTTAGTAAGTTGCAACCAATAAAAAGAAAAAGCAGGTGGTAGCTGCAAACTTTTTCCTTTTTTTTTTATTTTAAAGCAATTTGATTTGTTATCAATTTCTATTAACTTTGAGCCACCTTAGTTTCCAAGGGCTTGGAGCAGGGGCCCAGTAGTGACTACAAATGTAAGAATAGATAGTCAAAATTCACTCACTACACCTATAGTCACGTCACTACGGGCCCCCGCTTCCGGCTTGTTTAATGCAAAAAGGCATCAGCTAGGATTGTCATCGCTCAACCTTCTGTAGTGACTAGGACCAAACACTAAAACCCCACTTTCACCCATGCTGTACAGCATCTCTCTCCCCCCATTATCTTCTTCAGTGATGGGCAAGTTGAATATCTCAATCACCCTTTAAGTTTCCCTTCCCAGTAGGCAATGCAATTGACCAGCCAAAGATCGCCATGGATCATTAAAGCAAAGTATAATTATTCAGTTTATGGACCCGAAGTAAACGTGAGGTGTTAAGAGTTAGGGGTGGGCATCGTATTCGTGTCAGAATTCTTTCAACCCTAACCCGATCTGTTTAGTTTTTCGTGTTATCATGTCGTGTCCTGTTATATTCATGTTCCGTATCAGAAATAGCTGACCCTAACCCGCTAACTACTTCGTGTCGTGTTATTGTGTCCTCTTACAAATTCCCACCTCGTGTCTTGTCGTTTCGTGTTCGTGTCATGACATCTCGTATTCGTGTCAGAATTCTCCCAACCTTAACCAAACCTGTCTACCTTTTCATGTTATCATGTCATGTCATATTCGTGTTCTGCATCATAAATAGCCGATCCTAGCTCGCTGACTTCGTGTCAGGTTTGTGTTGAGTATCCTGTCGTATCGAAAATTCCCACCCCAGTTAGAGTGAAGCACCACACGACTGTGCTCCCGGACTTCCGTATAACTGCTCGCAAAGCAAAAGCTGAACAGAGCTTAAAAAAAGTTGGCTACTACCAACTGCTTATTCCGGTTATTAAAGCACTTTTTTTTCTCTCTTTTTCACCTTGAGAGTGAGCAAATTGAGAAATGAGAATGTTTTTACTTTCTTTAAAGGTTTCAAAGGACACCCATAATTCTCGATCTAGTGATTTACCTTATTCTAACCTAATAAGAAGGTAGAGATTGTCACCTTTACAGGACAGCAAGTCCTTTTCCTAAGTAACTTCTCAGCAAAATTTCTTTCAATGTCCTCAACGTAATCATGGGTTACTATAGGTTATATCTCCATTCTAACCAACAAAAAATCAAAATTCTGCTGCGTTCCGATGTTCACAAAAACTTAAGCAACTGATTTGTACAGAAAGTTCATCAACAAAGAAAATCTCATGCATAGTTCATTCTGTGTATACTTAGATCAGTGGGCCGGCTGATCTAACCGTTGCAACACCACATTGTATGTAGGCCATAGGTATATACGCCTAAGGAATTGGATCATCTCTTAATTTGGACTGGTACGAGTCTCTGAGTAGATCCGAACTATTTATTATACTAATGTATGGTCCAGATTTGGAATGTCCCGTCCAGAACTCGGACAGGAGAGAATCCAAATCCTACACGTAATATTGAAGCCGTATCACAAGAGAAGTAACGACAAATTCGTCGTTTTTAATTCTGGTGGGTAGTGATAATCAAGACCTTTTTCTTTTTCTTTACTTTACTGACTCTACACTTTCCCCTTCACAAGCAAATAGCTAGCAAATGCATTTTGTACAACAGTAAGGAATTCAATGTCAATTCACATGGTTGTGCCAGATGAGCTTTAGAAATCAAAACAAATTGACCTAATGAATTCCAACATCCCAATATGTGAACACTTGGACAACCACCATTCCAAAAAGAAAGTTCCAAAAAATGGACAGTTACCATTTTGCAATCAATCAAATCTCAAATGGTCATGCTTTACATTGCCTGATAAACAAGATGTTGATATTGGTGTTGGAGGGGGATATTAAAGGAAAATTTTCAGCACCAGGTGGCATGGCCACGTGTGCCCGTCGGCTCATCCGGGCCGTCCATCCGTGTTTTGGAAGACCAAGATCTGTTGGGGTTGTTCGGTGGCATTTTTATAATTTTGAGGGGTAAATTTATCCCAACAGATTTGGGCCATCCAAAACACGGATGGACGGCTCGGATGTGCCGACGGCCACCTGATGCTCACCCGGCACTGAATTATTTCTCATTTTCAAGAGCTAAAAATCTTTACAAAGAAAATATGCTGTACCCATAACTCATAAGGTAAATTTGACTAGAGAATTAAATAGCACCTAACATGCCCACCGTTGGACAGCTACGCTTCACGGGCATCTAATGCTAGCAACCTAAAAAAAATCATTCACCTACTTAAACATCTAAAGTTAAAGGGAGAAAAAGAGAGAAGAAAACCACATACTATGTAACAGAGCAAGAGTGCCAAATGCCCAAAATACCCGTCTAGAAAACAGACCTATACTTATCTTGAACTAGCATTCGGAGATAAACGTGGGGATGTAGGGGATTTCAAGTATTATTAGCATTTCAGCCTCAGGTGAGGATACCTTACTTCAGAAGAAAGGCATGCATATAAGGGAAAATCAAACAGTTCATTTACCTCTCATCTCTTCATGCCATCTTTCCACCGGCATCAAACCACGAAATAAAAAAAATGCCGATAGACGATGATGACTTGAGGATGGCCTTCCTCAGAAAAGAACTGGAAGCAGCTCTGGCAACGAACAATTCGCTGGAGAAGGAAAATCTGGAGCTGAAACAAGAGGTGTATCGTCTAAAAGCACAGGTAAGTGCCCTCAAAGCACATGATAATGAGAGGAAATCCGTTCTGTGGAAGAAGTTGCAGAACTCCATGGATGGCACAAATGTAGAGAGATTTCAGCAGAAAGCAACTGCTCTACCTGACATTGCAGTAAAAAAACAAGCAGTGGAGAGTTCCAAGCCAGCAGAAGGTTTCCTCGAATCTGTAGCAGAAAAGCCAAAACCATCAAGAGTACCACCACCACCACTGCCGAAATTAACTACTTCAGCCCCTTCGCACAAGTTACAGGAGTATAAAGTACCATCACCAACAGCACCACCACCTCCACCACTGCCAAGAAACTTGTTAGCTCCATCAAAAGCAGTGCGTCGCGTGCCAGAGGTGATGGAATTCTACCGTTCTCTTATGAAGCGAGATGCCCAAAAGGATAACACAACCAGTTCTAGAGGAACATCTCCAGTTATAAATCCTAGGAACATGATTGGAGAAATTGAGAACAGATCTACTCATCTATTGGCAGTAAGTTTAGCAGCAACCTGGTCATAATGTGTCTTATACTACTATGCACTGTTAAAAAGTAATTCTTTTTCAAGTGCAGATAAAGTCAGAAGTGGAAACGCAAGGGGAATTCGTAAATTCATTAACAAGAGCAGTGGAGACTGCAGCCTTTACAGATATGACCGATGTAGAGGCATTTGTCAAGTGGCTGGATGGAGAATTATCCAGCCTAGTTGACGAAAGGGCCGTGTTAAAGCATTTCTCCCAGTGGCCAGAGAGAAAGGCAGATGCACTGAGGGAAGCTGCTTTCAGCTACAGAGACCTAAAGAACCTCGAATCTGAAGTATCATCATTCAAGGACAACCCAAAACAGCTTTTGACCCAGTCCCTAAGAAGGATGGAAGCATTGCAAGACAGGCAAGCATACATATCTTATGGGTACAATAGTTTGTAAATTTTTATTGATTACATCATAAATTCAATTATGCGCAGATTGGAAACAAGTGTTAACAACATTGAAAGAATGAGAGAGGGCTCAAGCAAGAGATACAGGGAGTTCCGTATACCCTGCGAATGGATGCTGGACACTGGTGTGATTGGTCAGGTAGGGGGTAAATTATTGAGCTTTAACATGAAGGGTGTATGGTTAAGCTGACAACAACATTTGACCAATAGTTGAGTAAACAAAGTGACTCCATGTTTAACAGTGATCACGATAATAAATTTGAGATGCTGTTACGTTTTCAATATGTCATGCACCCATCATCCCATGAACCTTGCCATTAGATCACTAGAATACAGAAGGAAAAAAAAAAGTATCCTGAATTGGTTATCCTGAATTTGGCAATTTTACCTCTTGTGAGCTCATGACTAGGCTCTTGCTGACCAAGTTCCCAACATTACTCTATACTATTTACAGATGAAATTAAGTTCACTGACCCTGGCAAAGGCATACATGAGGAGGGTAACTAATGAGCTGCAGTACAAGAAATACTCCAAAGAAGAGGATCTCCTGCTTCAAGGTGTTCGATTTGCTTTTCGAATACACCAGGTAACATTTAAAACCTCCTAACCCAGAATCTCCATCTCCACCTAGTTTAACCAACCGGAAGTACTTCCAGTTTGCAGGTGGTTTTGACGCAGAAACCAAGCATGCATTTGATGAACTAAGGAAGGTCGGAACAGGTCAACAGAAGCCATAGTCCACTCTTAAAAAGCACGGAACTTTAACACAATACAGTATTGAAGACTGCCATAAAGCAAACTACTAGCATTAGGCAGACATGTAAACTAGTTTATGTAGGAAGCATTATCTAAGTCTGAGTATCTGGTTAAAGTTCCAGACAATTTTTTTGTTTAAACTTTATCAGAAGCAATATTCCTCTTACAGATTGAGCACACATCTGAAGTAGCCTAAAGCCTCAATAGCTTCACTTGCCTATAGTCTCTATCCCATCTGCTCATAATCCCATTCACATGGCATAATGAACCAATTTTAGTAAACAAACTCAATGTCAACTTATTATTTTGGCAAACTGACTGGACACAACCAGACAAATCCCCATAGATATCTATCTGTGCAAATTTCAACTAGCCGAATTGAGTTTAGGACAGTGAGGATCTGATGGTTAGTCGACAGTCGGCTTGAATTGAAATGTGGAAGATGCGATAAATATTTGCTTTATGGGTTATATCAAGTAAGTTAAGTAACATACCTTTTGAAAATCCATAAAATATTAACTAATTGCATACCATATCAGTTACATGTTCACATTTACACACCCATCTTCCCACAATGCATCATAGTATAAGGAAACACACAGTTGTTTCACAAATTGTCAACATCCACAAATAGTCATTCGGTTGTTAGCTCAATACCTCGCTTTGAAGACAGACAGATAAACATTCAATTGACTGTATAATGGATGAAAAACAGAAGACATTCCACTGATCATGTGATAAATAATTGCGCAATTAATACCAAGAACGTTCAACTGGAAACCAAGTGGTGTCAATAACGCTCCAAAAACACAAAACACAAAACTCATAAATCATAATCAGCGAATTCAAGAAAACTCCTTACATCGACAGTATCACAAACAACTAACGATCTTGCTCAAAGAACTCAAACCCGGGTGCAAATTAACTCCCACAACCGTATGACAAAGAGATGAAAGTTAACACAACACCGAGAGAGACAAACACGCATTGGCTTCTTGTGGTTTTTTATGTGATGTATTGTGAGAGATTAACCTGTCTCGAAAAGCGCAATAAGCTGGCTTTTGGCTTTTTGAGTTAGTGGAACGGGGCCAATATGTAGAAAGTCCATTCAAATTTTGTGAAAAATATTCAAATACTTGTGGAAGTGTATTGATATTTATAAAACGATAATATATAAATTTTAAACTTTGTTTCATGTTTTGTGTGGATTATCCACTTCTCAGTAACCTTTACAAAACAAGGAATAATATCTCCAAACTTTTCCCTCTACTATATTTATATACTTAAATAAATGATTTTTTTTCAACTTTTTCATTCCATCGGAATGTCAGGGACTTACTAGTAGTAAGTTAGTGGTGGACAATTAATTTCAACAAGACTACCATATGCTACTCCAAAAAGATTGTCCTTAATTCACAAATGGAAAAAATGACGCATTTAAAGAATAAAAGAATAAAATTAGAACATATAACAAGTAATGATGATGTTTTCCCCTTTCCTTTTTCAATTTAAAGCCTATCCGACGTAGCCATTACAATAAGTAATTGCATTTTTTTGCCTAGAGCATACACTTTACGCATTTCAATAGGAAGCTTTGAGCACAAAAATGACGGACGAAATAACGACGACCATTTTTGCTACATTAGCATTTTTGTATTACTAATTTTTTTTTTGGTACCGAATCTCTATGAAATAATTCAAGTGATCGAACGACCTTCGTGAATTAAGGTAAAAGATGGTTTTGTAAACCATTGCAGCAACTCTACAAATTTTTTGTCAAAATGCTACCATAAGCCAAAAATTAGATTTGAAATGCAAAACTGGCTCAAACCATTTCAATTACTATCATCAAACTTGAAAGGAGTAGGTGAATATAGAGAAGAATTTAGGTGGGTGTAGGGTATCGAATCTCATTCGTCCAAAAGTATTTTGAACGGTTCAGATTTCTCCCAACTTTTTTCCTCTCTCTCCTATCTTTTTTTAAAATTTCGACCGTCCAAAACACTTTTAAATGATCGAGATTCGCGCTCGATACTACGTCATCCCTACTCTACATGCACCCAAATTCTTCTCTAATACGTGGCCTATAGCCCTACAACTATCGAACACGTGGAAACCGCCCCAAACCAATGCTATGATGTGGTCTGGGCCCACCCCCGCATCTCATCTCATCCAAAACTATAGCCCCCACCCCACGGCATTGTCAACAGAAACAAAGACGAAAAACTATCGCCGGGGCTTAGCAATTTGCAACCAGGCAATTCTCCTTTTGTATGTTAGTGTGTTAATTCGTTCTTCCTCTCTCTCTCTCTCTCTCTCTCTCTCTCCTTCAATCTCCATCTCTCAATTTCCCATTCTTACCCATCCTCAACACCACCCACACAACTACTACCCCATTACTCAACTATACATACATATACCCGATTTTTGAAGATTAGAGAGAGAGAGAGAGAGAGAGAGAGAGAGAGAGAGGGTATTAGTGTGTGTGTGTGAGAGAGAAGAATGGGGACAGGTGCATCGAGGAACCCGGACAGTGGCTCGCATGGCGGCGAGGAGAGAGAAGAAAACCTAGACCAAGTAGGTGGCGGACAGCTCTACGTCTCTCTCAAAATGGTGAATTACAACCTCAAAGCCGACCTCATCCCTCACGTCTACGGCTCTGCTCCTCTCGTCGGTTCTTGGGACTCTTCCAAAGCTGTACAAACTAACACTCAACTCTTTTTAGTGCTTCTTTCTTTTCAATTTTCCACAATTCATAATTAGTTTAATTCTGCTGTAACTGAATTTTTAATCCCTTCGATTATCATTAGCTCTCAATGGAACGCGAATCGGCTTCAATGTGGGAATTGAGCTTCGTCGTACCCCCTAATCACGGTAATTGGATACAATTTTTCACTCGTCTATTGTCTAGGGTTTATGATTAATAATTAAGTCTAAGAACACAACTCTAAGAAACACGACTTAAAACGCAACTGTGTCCAGAGCCGTTTGGTGCATGCATGTGGAGGTACATACATCTAACGGCTCCAGATGAATTTATGTCCGAAGTCACATAATGCGCGCCCGTTTAAAAGCATATTTTGAAAACATCCAAAAGTACCAAAATTCTCAAGAGCGAGGATTGAGAGTGGAAAGCCAGGAACGGAGGGCCGTACTGAAGGATTATGTGACTAAGGTCTGAAGTTGTGTTCTATAGTTGTATTCTTAGCATTGTTTTTATGATTATGTAAACGTGTTTGAACACTATTGATGGCTCTTTCTTTGATATTAGAAACATTGGATTTCAAATTCCTTTTGAAGCCAAAGTACAATAGCACGCCGTGCGTAGTCGAGGAGGGTCCGAACCGGCAGCTCACCAGGGGAACTTTGCAAGGTGATGCAAGGTCGGCGTTATTTAGGCTGAATGGCACCGAGGTTTTTGAGTATCAGGTGTTCATTCAGGCCGACAGGGTTTCGCCATTCGATCTTGCAGCTAGTTGGAGAGCGTATCATGAGAATCTCCAGCCTTCTAATGTTCGGGGAATTCCTGATGTTACTATAAATTCAGTGCCAGTAACGGGTGCTGAGGTATGAAAAGTTTCATAGAGGGTGACACTCGTCTTTAGAATGCTATTCAAATGCGCTATTGCTAATTTGCTTGAACATGATCATATTTGAATTATATGCGTAGCTACCTACGCACAGTTGAGCGATCCACACAAGCAATTTTACCCTTGGTCCTTGTTTTTCAGTTTGTTTTGTGGACTTACCGAGAAAAAACCGGAAACCGCACGTCATAAAATTAATTGGTAAAACCAAAACAATACTTTATAAACAAATTCAATCAAAACTTGATTGGACAAGATTCTTGAGGAGCCCACTGCGCATTTTTCTTTCTAGAATACTCTTCATCGGAAAAATTCTGCATATGTGGGAGTAAATATGGCCATTGAGAGAAATAAGGATATAATAAGCCTGTTTGGAGTCTTTGGACCACTTGCTGGCGATGTGACTTGAGCACTTGGAAATTCAGGGCTGGGTAAACACAGATTTTTTTAGCTGATCGTGCAACTGAGTTGACTTGAGTTGCTTTGCTGCATTGCTGTTTGTACTCTAGAATTATGTGATTTCACATCTTTGTGGTTGACCTTTTTGTGCCAGAGTTAACAGCTGAGAGTTGCTGGTGAATCTCAGAGTTTGCTAGTTTTTAAACATTTGCGCAGTGGACAAATTTATGGTTGAGAAATTTTGTTTTGTTTGTTGGTTTACTTAAATCCATTTTTTAATGCAGAATGGCTCTTCAGTGGGTTTGGAGCTTGATCTCGAGCATTATGTTGTCCCAGCACCGGCAGCATCTGTAAACTCAAGTCTGATGTATGCTGCTAACATGACAGAAACTCCAAGGTCACTAACCCATGCTGGGGTGTTTTCCAACCATGAGGGTTCAGCCAGCAATTCACAATCCTACAAGGACGAGGGAGTTCTTAGTGATCGACCTGCGGCTATAAAGGTTAATCTTGATAACCTAAATTTCCTCTTGTAATTTAGATTTTAATTTTTGAATGGGAATTAATTGTTGGAATTTAAGTAGTCGTATTAGCCGAAGTTCTCCATGTGCCTGTGCAAATTTATCAAGTCAAGTGGTTTTGGATGTGAACCTAAATTGCTCTACTGTGAGCAACTTCAGAGCTTTTTACAGTGGAAGGGCACCTGCTTATAGCAGATATTCGAATTCAAAAACAAATAGCTTTGACTGTTTGTGTATGCTAATATATATTCCATGCCATAGTTATGTGCTTAGTTGCAAGAACCTCCTATGTGGGTGGCGAATCCACCTCAGAACCTTGCTCCCGCGCTCCTAAGTCAAGACTCTCCTAGAATGTCGCTCCCATTGAGAAAGGAACCCGTTCCCAACTAGGATAGACTCTCTTTGGCATACAAATCCCAAAATAAACAAAAACAAAAGATACCAAGCAAGAGAAAAGACAAAGAATGATATGATATTAGAAAAATATTAACTCAAAATTTGCTCAATTACTTTATATAATCATAATATTACTTAGTTACTAAGACAATCTTTGCAATTGACATGAATGACGCATACTAATATTTACTTGCATTACATATTTATATTTTTATGTATTATTTCTAAAGGCTCCCCATTCCAAAAGAGGAGCTCTTATAATCCTTCGCCCCCGATCCCGCTCTCACCCCGCCTTCGTGCAACTAAGATATGGAGAACAGTTGGAATCTCGTATTACAAGTATTAATAATTTTATGTTTTGCAATCTAAGAGGTAGAACACCATTTTTTTTTTTTTGACATTTAACTATATTAAAAGACATAAAAATATTTAATTAATTTTTCCTAAACGCTCCCACACTTCTATGATCATCCACTTCCACGCCCCCGCTCCCGCTCCCACTAAGGTTATGTGGAGCATTTATCAGTAGCATCGTTGTTCAAGTGGATGTGATCGGGATACCTATCGTGTATCGGTTTTCATGTTTTATAAATCGTATCGGGTACGTATTGCGTATCGTGAGATACATTAACCATAATTAATATACAATTAACAAGTATTTAGACCTAATAACACCAACAGACTAAGTTTTTAAGTTGCAAAATTTCGAGTCTCTCAACTGAGATTTATGAGATTGAGGTTTCCTGCTACCTTAGTCAAGGACAGGAAAGAAAATCCTTAATAATATACTCCCAAAATACGATCGAAGTATGGTTTTTTCTTCTATTTTGGATATCTTTCAAATGGTTTGAATGTCGCTCAAACGATTTGAAAGATACAAATCCTGTATCTTGTATCGTAAGATACGCCATCGTATTGTAGTATTTCTATACAAAAAGGATACGTATCCTGTATCGTAGGATTTTAACAACAATAGTCTGTAGAAGCTAATATGCCATTTTGTTTGCTGGTTGGATATATATGGCTTGATATTCCCTCAGGACAAGTTTCCTTATCTGCAGCTTGTTACTTTGTAATCATGCCATCCGCATGTTGTGCATTTTTCCTAATTTTGGCACTATTTTCTGCTTTTAGATCTGAAACAGAATATGTTAACATGATGTAGGAGATGGAGGTCATGGTACCAGATCCGTCCAAGGTGTATTCCGGTTCTAGCATGGTCGAATCAAAGTCAGTGGGTACATTTTCACCTTTCCAAAAGCAAGATAGTCACAGGGGGCTCTTTGTGGATAGGGGTGTTGGATCTCCTAGGCTTGTTAAATCGGCTAGTGCAACAATGTTCAGCACTGATCTCAAACTAGATTCAGAAGCCAAGGTTTATTTTAACATACTCCTTTTGTTTTAGTGACGATTTTTCCAGCAAGAGATTTTGCTTTCACTTGATTAGTGAATTCAGTTATGAGTTTCTACCGTTGTATTTACTTAATTCTTCTTTCTTGTGAATTGTTAGAACGCAATGCCGGCAGCTGCTGGAGCTGTTGCAGCTGCAGCTGTGGCTGATCAAATGCTTGGACCAAAGGAGGATAGACATCTGGCAATTGTCCTGGTATTTTAATATTTGGCCTGTAGATTAGTTTTTAACACCTTTCCTTCTCTTGTTTTAATTGAAAGCACCATTCTAGAAGCAACTATCAATGTCCATGGGCTTATAATGCTATGAGTTGGATTTGGAAAATGTTACACGTGTCGTTGGGGATGAAGATTCTGTATTGCATGTATACTAGGTTGGCTTGCCAGCTCGAGGGAAGACTTTCACTGCCGCTAAGCTCACACGATATCTTCGCTGGTTGGGTCATGACACCAAACACTTCAATGTTGGGAAGGTTGTTTTATGTTCTTTTGGTGATTATCTTTGTACTTTTAAAGCCTTTATCATGTAAACAAGATGGATATAACTTATTTGGTTGTTGTTGTAACAGTATCGACGCCTGAAGCATGGAGTCAACCAGGTCTGATAAAGTTCTCTATTTATAACATTGGGAAGCTTGATTGCTGTTTCAGTTTTTTGGATTTTTATACTTTGTAGTGCAGTCTTATGTAACATGGTTGATGCTGTCATCTATTCTATATGCGATATTGGGTTGTGGTGGTCCAATAAAACTTTTCGGGCATCCCACAAAGTTCTAAGGGACCTCCTTCACCTATCCCCAGTAGAAAAGTTGGGGATGCTATTGGAAATTCACTATAGAACACATTTCTGCATGTAGGCGGCTGATTTTTTCCGTGGTGACAATCCAGAAGGCAAGGAGGCAAGAAACGAGGTGAATCTTCAATATTGATACTTCTTTAGAATTTCAAAAAAGGATTGTACTTCTTATGAGCCTACTTTGAGGTTTCTTTCTAATCTTATTTCTGGAAGTACTATTTATCATGCCAATAGGGCCTGTGTCCAATTAAGTGAATCATTTTTTCATGCCTTAAACTTGCTCCGCACTAGTGGGATGAATAGCGATTCGAAATGCTACAAATGATGAACATATTGAATGCCAATAGGACTGTAGCTAATGTATTCTTATTGTTATTATTAATGATTTAATGTTATTTTGGAGTCATTACTTTGCAATTTGTCAAATGGAATGTATTAACCTTTCTTTTTGCTCTAGTTTTAATACATCACGTGGTACCAGGTAGCAGCCCTGGCCATGGATGATATGATAGCTTGGATGCAAGAAGGTGGCCAGGTAAGTTTTTCTATATTATATACATTGCATCCCAGTTGTTTCCTTTGTAAACTAATTGTTCTATTCAAGCGCAGGTGGGAATATTTGATGCCACAAACAGTACAAGGGAACGAAGGAATATGCTGATGAAAATGGCTGAAGGAAAATGCAAGGTACACACAAATTTTGAAGAAAATCATGTGTGCTGCATAGCAGGCCTGGAAGATCTGTTACATCTCGTCCTTCTCGAGTTTCCCTATGTGAAATGCTTCATGTTTGAAATTAATATGACTGAACTGATGTTTGTGTAAACAGATGGATGTTGTGGCTAATCAGCATATTTAGAAATTCTTGTATTTTTGTAGTACTTATCTCGTTGATGTCTGATGCGATTTATATACCTTACCTTGCAGATTATTTTTTTGGAGACACTATGCAATGATGAACGTATTATTGAAAGAAACATACGGCTTAAAATTCAACAAAGCCCTGACTATGCTGAAGAGTATGTCTGCTTACTAAAATGAACAAGTTCTTATATCAGTCGGCACATCTGTAGTTATCGATTGTATGTTTCTCTTCAGGCCAGATTTTGAAGCTGGATATCGAGACTTCAAAATGCGGCTAGATAACTATGAGAAAGTAGTTTTCTGAACTAGTGCTTTGATAGTTGTTCTCCTGATGTTCACATTTACTAATTGGTCTTTATAATTTCAAGATGACAATTGCAATACATGTTGCAGGTTTATGAGCCAGTACAAGAAGGATCATACATCAAAATGATCGATATGGTCAGCGGCCAAGGTGGACAAATACAAGTAAGTTACAGACTTACAGTTACTGTTATTGTTGTTGTTCTTGTAATTATTGCTGTAATCATCATCATTGCAACTATCACTATTGTTTGCCTTTTGTTTTGGATTATCTTCTCTGCATACATCTTAGAGGCTGATCTCTATTTCCTTGAAGGATGTCAAATGCTGTCTTTTGTTGCCATTCGGTATCAGGTATTTGCAGAAGTTACCATCAATTAGATGTGCCCACCAACTTGTCCTGGTCATAATGATTAATGGACACCCTGATTTATATACGACCTTCATTTTTGTCCTGCCAAGTTGTCGGACGTTTCCAGAAAATAGTTTCAGCGTGTTTTCGTCACGCCTTCCCTGAAACAAGCTTCCGTCTAGTACAAAAGAAATCATGAGAGGAGAGATATGAAAGTCTGGTTCTTAGACAGCAAATTAGCGAAGGGACAGGAAGCTGAAGGAACTTGCTGGATCTCCACTCACTGGAGGAGAAGGTGGCAGTTCGATGGTTTGACAACATGAATCGGAGAAGATGGTGGTGGCTGGTGGTCTCTTGAGAAAAATAAGTGAAATATAAGAGGAGAGGGAGATACTAAGCTGGGGTCTGTCATTTTAGATGAGAGAAAGCAGTACAGCAATTGGCATGTGCAAAAGAAATGTGATTAGAGAACCACTTGATTGGAAATATTATCAAGGAATTACTAGGCAAGCTAGCGTGGTTGGCAAGCGACTTCTTGTAGTTTCATTTTTTGGTCAACGGTGTGAACTTAGTTGTAGAAGGTCTTGGCTGACATTGTTCTGGTAGAGTAGTTAGAAACCATATCTACTGGATCTTGTTTCTTCTTGTTAAGCTAGGTTCATTTGGGGTTTACTTTGACCTCCACTGTGCCGAACTTTCCCTGTATTAGCTAAATATAAGTGAGAAGACTTCCTTGATTGTTTGACTCATTAGCTACAGGGTACTTGATGAGATCACTACCTGGAGACGAAAAGCATTTCCAGATTCTTTTTGTTGTGATTATTGGTAGGAAGATGTTTGGATGTCCAACTTTTTCCAGCATATTAACCGTTCTTTCCAAATTGGCTTGAATACGGTTTCTTTGTCAATTAGGTTGAGTTTCTCACATTTTTGGTTTTTGCTAGATGTTACCAGATTATCCTACATTTCATATAGGGAGGTTTTTATCTTTCAAGATTTTTTTTCCAGGTGAACAACATCAGTGGCTATCTTCCCGGAAGGATTGTCTTCTTCTTGGTATGTTTTTCCGCTTTTTAGTATGTACTGTTTACTCAGACTGATATAATGCTGTTTGTTTTAGCCTAATTTATTTCTCCCTGTGAATTTCTTTTGGCATTGCTACTCGTAAATATGCAACCCGTGCATATCTAATCAATTTGCAAGATCTAGTGTTTCATAAACCTCAAAAATCCCAGCCAGCTTACTATTATAGTGATGAAAGAATGATTGTGCTTTTTTTGTCTCTCTCTTTCAATAGACAATTGAATTAAGAACATGTATTACCCTGTTTGTCGGCCGGATAAGGTTTTGTGGGATCAGGAAGGAGGGTGGATAAGGTATAAGGGAGGATTAGTTAATAAGGGGGTATTGGCTAAGAAGGAGTTCGTCTGATAGTTGATATGGGTGGATAAGAATAGGTGGATAAAGAAACAATGTGATAAATTATTTTGTTGCCCTTATATATTCTTTGTAGGGAGAATACAAAAGATATTTGGAGGGTTTTGGGGTTTGGGTTTGGGGGTGAGGGGTGAGCATCGGTAATTCCCCACACTCGGATAAGCTAACAATCGCGTGTGGGATGGGATAAGCGATCTGGGTGTTAAGGGCGAAACAAACACCAGATAAAGGCCAACCCTTCTTAGTTTATCCCAGCCCGATCCTTATCCCACCCTCTTCTCCCTCTAACAAACAGGCCCTATAGGTGTTGTGATGTTAAGAGTGTATACAGATTCCTATTTATGCATTGTGTTGTACAAGCTAAGAGGCATTTGGGTATGCGTGATTTTTAGGCTGCATCTCTTCCTCTTAGTATTATCAAGCTATATAAGAAATCCTCGTCTTATGACTGTTTGCTTGCAGTGTAACGCCACTATATTAGTGGAACTTGTTTTCTCTACCTGGAATATTATCAATTCGTCTAAATTACTTGGTTCCCGTAGGAATAGTATGGAATACGCGTTATGCTCATGGTTGGAACTTGAAAATACTCTAATTGTGAAGGAAGAGGCACTGTATGAATGAGACAGCTAGAAAATTTGACTACGTATGTTAATTCTCACAAAGGTCAAGAGTGATCTCTTAACTAAATTCTAATTCTAAGGTTTCTTTGGTCAGCAGAGACTTTGGTCTCTAGATAAAGACGACTGTTGAAGTGCTGATTTATCCTCTTTCCTGTTCTTATGCTGGAAATGGTTACCAACACAATTTTTCATTAATGTCCCACAGGTGAACACGCATCTCACGCCCCGTCCAATTTTACTTACAAGACATGGAGAAAGTAGAGATAATGTCAGAGGAAGAATTGGAGGCGACTCTAGTGTGAGGTTTGCCATTTTATTTCATCGATCATCTTTTGAACATTCTAAAAATGACTGATCAAAATGGCCACATCTCTCCCTCAACTCTTGAACCTTCTCCTTTAAATTGTGTGTGCTATTTACGGGAAACCTAGAAATGTGTTCTTTTTCTTGACCTGACAATCTGGGTGAGTGATAATGATAGGGTTTTCAGGATGGTAAAGCAATCCTGATGTAGCATGGAAGCTTAGAAGCTGAGAGATCAAGCCGTATGTGTGTTTTGGGGGGTGGGGGGGGTGGCTATGAATTGTCTGTTTGACCGGTCATCCATGGATGTATTGATGTTACACGGGTGTGGGCTTTTCAAGGGTATTTGGCTTATTTGGGATGCTACTTTTTGTGTTGCTCAGCTATTAGGAGTGTAGGAGATATAGGGTGATGTTCTGGATTCAGAATTGGTCTGGGGATGATACTCTGGAGGCGGCTTATCTGGCTGGCTACCTTTCTTGTTGCCGTGAAAGGGAAGCTTTAGTGGAAGATTGTGCATTGGGACAAGGGGTGTACATTTTTTGGGACCTTGGCTTGAGGAGGAATGTACAGCCTTCTTGATAGATTGTTGTCAAGTCCAGGGTTTCGTGGAGGGGAGGATATATCTTTTGGTTGCCAATAACGCCAGTTTTGAGGGGAGGATATCATTTGGTGGCCAAGAAGTCCTTTTACTTGGCATTGGCAGGTTCTAGAAGGTCAAACTTTCTGTGGAAAAGCATTTGGTTGGTAGGAGCTCCTACGGTTGATTTTTCTCTGCAGAATGCAGCTATTGAGAAGATTTTGAGGCAAAATCAGATGAGAGTCATTTGGTCTTCTGTGGCTAGGTGTCCTCGGGTTTGTGGACTTTTGTCCTCACATTTTAGACCCCTTTGTTCGATGTGAATGTAGCTCAACTAGAGGACTTTCATTGTTTAGAGGAGCCTATTCATACGATTAAGAGTACCTTTTTTCATAGATTATTTGCAGAGTTGATTTGTTAATGCATTTTTTTGTAGGCCCACACTTCTTTGAGGATTTTGGTGCCACTATTAGTTGTGGCGTTTGGCTCCTCATTGATGGGCCCGATGTTTCCCATCTGTCTCTCACTGCTAGCCTACTCGGCCACCATCCCTGACCCAAAAAAAAGAAAAGAAAAGAAAAAGAGAAGAAGATACAAGTGAAAAAATCACCTTAGAACTTGTCTAGAACCCGTGTTTGAACAATGAGTAGATATGCTGTTCGGCAATGGGAAATGAGGAGCCTTTGTTGATATGAGAATGATTAGCATGATGGCAGGTGAGTTAAAGTGTGTTAAAAAAGAAAAGGTAACAATGAACATTATTGCAAGCACTTAAAGAATATGAAGCAATGAACAGAAGTTATTGGTGAACCATTAGGATTATGAAACATTTGGATGTCTTTCAAGTAGCCTATGTTTGATGCTTAGGAAAACTGCCATTTGCTTGACAATTTATCTTTTTTGCGCTAAATAAGGTTTAGTATATGAGAATCCTTGTTTTTTTTTTTGCCATCAGTGGGGGGTTGGCGGGGAGTTAGTGAGTTTGTCTAGAGGGGATCTAGAAGCTATCCATAACCCTAAACCCCAAACGCCTCTACCGAGGCTCGAACCCTGGTCTCTCTTGTTGGAGAATCAGGAGATAACCGCTAGGCTACAAGCCCTTGGTTATGAGAATCCTTGTTTCTAAGTAAATATCCTGTGTACATAAATATTTCATTTTTTGGGCGTTCTTATGGACTGATGTCGTTTAATGCATTTTCATTTTCACTTGTTTTTATCTTTCGTAACTTCATTAGTTTCTATATCTACCATTCTCTCTTTGTTCTGCTGAATATTTGCCTGATAATTGTTTTCTAGGTATCGGATTCGTTCTGTTGTGCTAGCGCAATATTTGCTCTTTGATCAGTCATTCACTTGGTGACTTCTATGTATCTGTAACATTTTTTTGTCCGAAAGCTGGTTGACCTCATATCTTTTTTGAACAGTGATACTGGAGAGATTTATGCAAAGAAACTTGCCAACTTTGTGGAAAAGCGGCTAAAAAATGAGCGAGCTGCTTCTGTAAGCTTTGCCAACGCACTTGATTGCTGATGATGTGCAGATCTTAAGCATATATATTAGTCCATGTGGTGCTAGTAATTGTGAATATTGATCTTTATGCATCCTATCAATTTTCTCAACCTCAATACACCAATACCTGAACCCTCTTCCAAATTACTTTACCTATGATGTCACTTGAGGGTATTAAACGAAATATAAGTCAAAAAGTAAAAACATCAAACCAATCAGTTGGAATTGTTAATTTGTTTCCATATGGGAATTTTTGGGAACAGCGTTTCAAACATCGTTTTCTCCATTTTGGAAACAAATGCTTAGTTCTGTTCTCAGGAGATCAAGATCTTAGTCAATCATCACATCAAAGTATGTGAATAATATATTTACAATGCAATTAAACGCCCTAACATTCTGTACAACAATGCAAGCCTTCGTTTACTAGTTGAGTTAAAACTCCAGAAATGCTTATTGTGAATTTGTGTGATTTTGCCTGTGGCCCAGATATGGACTAGCACATTGCAGAGAACTATTATGACAGCTGGTTCAATTGTAGGATTTCCAAAGGTTAGTGTGAACTATGAAGCCCCAAAAAATATTCTTCATCATGTGTTTTTAAGTGATCATGTACCTAAGTGTTTATATTTGGTTTTAGAGTAGTCTTAGACTCTGTTCATTACTTTGACTTATCAGATACAGTGGCGTGCTCTTGATGAGATAAATGCTGGAGTATGTGATGGTATGACGTATGAAGAAATAAAGAAGAACATGCCTGAGGAGTACGAGTGTGTTTCGATTCTTCTTTTTGAAATATTGAAACCGCGATTCTTTCGTATTTTCTAGTAAATGTTAGCCTATTAGGCAAATGAGTTTTTAATTCTTCATCTTCGTTCAGTTTTTCTTAATACTTCAGAGCCTATTCTTGTTGAAATATTTTTGTCAGGTCACGTAAGAAGGACAAGTTGAGGTATCGATATCCTCGTGGAGAGTCTTATCTGGATGTAATCCAAAGGTAATATCGGTCCTAAGTTCAGACGATCTTTTTGTTTTTTTGGCAGTCAAGTTCAGATAAATCTTTTAGTTCTGTAAGATCAATCTGCTCTTGACAACCCTACTACTACTTGTAGGCTAGAGCCTGTTATCATTGAGCTTGAACGACAGCGTGCCCCTGTTGTGGTGATATCTCACCAGGTCATACATTTTGTCATATTGCTTCTCTCTTTTAATTAGGGCCCGTCAAAGATTTGAGTCAAGGTTATCCAAACTGAATTTTGTTTCGGTTTGTTTGTGCAGGCGGTATTGCGAGCATTATATGCTTATTTTGCTGATAGACCTTTGAAAGAAATTCCACATATTGAGGTATTTCCTTAACCTATATAAGAGCAGAAGGATTTTCATGGACATCTACTATTTATCTGCATTTTCATAGCCTTGACGCTCATGATGATGCATTAGTTCCACTGGCAAACAAGAACTGACTACAGTAGCTGTGAAATTTTCAGATGCCACTCCACACAATAATCGAGATACAAATGGGAGTTACCGGTGTGCAAGAGAAAAGATACAAACTCATGGATTGAACTTGCTTTAAGATCCTAAGTTGCAGGCTTGAATTGCGAAGGCAATTCTTGGGCGATTTGTTTTTTGTGTCACTAACAAGGTGTAACATTAGCAGGAATGCTTATAGGTACGATAATACCAATCAATTGTTAATCTGCTGTCAAAATACAATTATGTTTGGTGGCTTATAAGTTATTCTTTCGTTCTTCTTTACTTCTCTTCTCGTTAGGCAAAGTGTGGATCCTAATATCACTCTATATGTTGGTACTGGATCACATTGGTATGGAATACCTTGGAGTAATCACAAAAGTAATCACGTTCGCTTGAAATTACCCGCGGTGGTAGCAGGTGCTCATAAAAAAATTTAAGGCATACGGTTGGGACGCCATAAAAGCTTTAGAGGTTATCTTTTCCCACCAAGTTTAGACAAGGAGATTCAACCAGAAAGGAAACTGATTAATGAACCGGACATGAAAAATGTGAGTTTCAGTTGGAAACTCTTCATCGTAAAGGGAGCTTAGTTAAATGTGCTCCTTATTTATGATACACATAAATCGGATGGCTCCGGTCTTCCGGACACCTGTGTCCGGATCTGTGTTTTAAAGTTGTGTTCTAGGCTTTTCGTTTTGGTATAGATGTAGACATTTCCTTCTGGTATATTCAATTGAGGAAGTAGAAATGTCACAGGGGAGATTTCATTTTCCTCCATCATAATTAGACCTAAAACATGAATAGTTACAACCTCGGTCACAATTCTCGCTCTGTGCTCGCGTTTTCAATTATCGTTCTCACAATTTTAGTAGTTTGGTGTATTTTTGAAATGTGCTTTTTGGCTCGCGCTCTCGCACACGCACGCGAATTGTGCAATTTAGGTTACATGCACCCGTGATTTTGTGCGCGCGCTCAATGAGCATTTTCCTTTAGCTCCTCCCTACACTTCAAACCTCTTATAGCAATAAATAGGACCATATCTTCTCATATCATTCAACCTATTTTTGGGCAGAATTCATTAGGTACGGCAGTCAAAGAACGTAGTAACTCGGACTAGCAAGCTAGACTGCTAGAGGAGCCAAATCCAAAGGAAAAATTATTGGGTGCCGGGCAGGCACCATGGGGTTATGCCAAGCACCCATTCCGACCGTCTAAAGTGTTATGGACGGTACATATTTCTTCCCTCCCTCTCCTCTCGCTCTCTCCTCTTTTTCACTTTATAAAATTCGGACCGTTAAAAAGTTCTTTGAACAGCCTAGATGAGTGCTCAGGCATGGCCATGTAGTGCCTGCCCGGCGCCCAAAAATTGCTCGAATCCAAGGTATGCTATCTGCTTCTGTTTGGCAACATGACCCTTGTCTTTTGAATTGGGTCTGTCAGATCCAGAAGTGAAGCCACGAGCTTTAACTTCAAAGTTTGATCACTTTGCCCAAAACATGCAGGAAAAACTGGAAAAGATGTAACCTAAAACCAAAAGCCCCATTAGACTAGTCTATAATTTGCTACTGGTCGTGGTGATGGGAAAATGAAACCAGTGGGTTCACAGTACCCCTCTTGTATGATATGATGGATCGGTACTAGTATTTCCTTTCAAAGTTTTGTTTGTTTGTTTATTTATTTTTTATGTTTCGACAAGTGAGGCAGCTTAGAGCATCCTCAACAGGGGAGGCAAATTCCCCTGATGGCTATTTTGTTGGGTGTAAGAGGAAAAAACACCCCAAAATCAGACTCAACAATTTTTTTATAAATTTGCAAAATCTGAAACTTTGCTACAGTAACCCGACAAATCAGGCGTGGTACTGTTCACAGGTTAGGAATAGTTTAATAATTTCTCTCTCTCCTGACTTCGTTGAGTAGTGTTTTTTTTTTTTTTTGTGGAGTAGAAGTATAAAGAAAGAGTAGTTTAATATTGTGAAGTTAGAATAGAGTGTCTAATTTTGTGAGTTTTTTAAAAAGTGACTTGCTAATTTATAAAAGGTGTTTTTGAGGTTAAATTTGGTCCAATTTTTGCCTCCCCCGGTGAGGATGCCCTTACATGTACATCGACTAATTTTTTTCTTGGTCCGGTCAAAAAGCATGTAATTGGATTACAATTATATCAAACTCCGGGAAAAGAATTACTAATACAGTAACACTAAGTTCCTCATGCATTTTAGGTATATTAAGTGGCGACACCACATACAAAGTTATGGAGTCCGCGAACGAATGGAAAATAAAAAATTTATGATTACTATATTAATTTTTATAATATATAGATGATACCATCAATATTCGATAGTGGCGACGCCACATACAAAGTTATGGGGTCGGCAAACCCATGGAAAATAAAAAGTTTACAATTACGATATTAATTTTTTTTAATTTACAGATGATCCCATCAATATTTGATATTGACACCACACTAAATAATTTGCTGATCTTTGAAATCCACTAAAAGTTTTGAAAATTTACCAAACAAAAGGGCCTAAAATCCATTTGAAGTTGTTACCATACAAGATAATTTTTCAGAAACTAGTTTCAAGAGAATAACTAGTATGAGTAATTGTTAAACCGACACAATACACAATCAAAGGACCTAAACATAGCTCATCTAAAATTTCTATACAATGGTTGTTTGTGACGCCTATCTCACATGGGACTTATACATACACGAGACCCATCTCATGTGAGAGGGCACTGTAAATAACCGTAGTATCAAATTACAGTTCAATCTTCAGTACCCTTTCGTTCTCTCCTCATCCATTCATTGGGTAGTCGATTGGAGGTCCTCGTCGGTTTTCTCTCACCCCTCTTTTGCAAATTTAACATCAAACACTAAGCCACTGGTACAGATTTTCATGTTCGCTCATCTGATTTAATTTGATGTTTATGAATGACCCTATGATTCCGAACTCTTAGAATCACCACTGTATATGCATCCTACGAAATTATTTATCCAACACATATGTAACTACATGTCTAACACGGCCATCTTTAGGCCTTCAACAAACTCTTTATTACTACATGTTATCAACTCCTATGAAACAAGTTAATATAAAGGTCTCCGACTTTAATTGAGTCGGTCACTAGTAGACGTTAGGATTGATTTTTCAGAAATTAGTCGAGGTGAAAAGAAGTTGCCCAAACACTCCAAGGTATTAAAAAGATCATTAAATAATTGCTCTAAGGTCCATTATAGCTCTTTGTAAAAAATATATATGCCTAGTACGCCTCATATTTTTATAATACCTCTAATCCACTTTTTTTTGCATTTTCTAATGTGTAAGATCCAGTCTCCATTTAATAGACAAATATACCATCACATTAAATTTAATACTTCTTTCGTCCCAATTTGCTGGACTCTTTTGGGGAATCCAATTTATTAAGGGGTGTAAAAACTTTGTATTGCCCCTAAGTCCAGTCAATATTAATAAGACCAATTTTGTGAGCTAATGTTTTATATGAAACTCAAAACGTATGCAATATGGATCTTGTTTGATAGATATCAATTAGTTTTATTATACAAAGTTTTCAAAATCATAAGAACCGTTATGAAATACTCCCTCCGTCCCCTTTTAAGTGTGTTACCTGAGAATTCCAACTATTTTTCTCTCACATAAACTTTTACAACTTTTACATCTACTTTCCATTACTTACCCTTATCAATATAATAATACTCACTAACTTTTTAAAAAACAATCTACTTTTAAGGGCAAAATAGGAAATGTACACACTAACTTTTCAAAACACACACTTATTAAGGGACAGCCAAAAATTGAAATGTACACACTATAAAAGGGACAGAGGGAGTAAAAGATAATGGACAAATCAATTGAGATGGAAAAAATATTTTTTAAGGATAAAACTGGAAACTGACCCTCTTTTGATGGATGTTTTTAGAAATGAGACATATTTTGGGAAATCCCGAAATAGAAAGAGGGTCCAGCAATTTGGGACGGAGGGAATACATAATACTCTCGCCGAAAAAGTTCACCGGTGTCGGAAAAGTTGTCTGCGCAGATAATCATATGTGAAATCACAAGAGGTGGTTATCTGGACTCACAAAATGTGGTTATCTGTAATATATATATTTTTTAAAGCATACTTCGGATCAGAGGTGGTTATTTGGACTCACAAGATATGATTATCTGTGCCGGCGACTTTTCTAGCACCGGTGAAATTTTTCGGGGAACTTTTCCAGTGACTTTTCTGGTGCTGGCGCCTTCCTGGTGAGTTGGTGAATGACGTTTAGCGTTTTTTGCCATTTAATGCAACAAGCGTAAAATAGTATATTTGCCTCACGAATGGACTGAATGTATTACGAAAATATTAGGTGGACTAAAAGTGTTAAGAAATAACTACAGTGAATCTATTGCTACTGGCCTTTGAATAAAAGAATTACTCCTATTCAATTCAAAAAGGTACTTTCTTCTCTTCCATTACAATGAAACAGACCACCCATTCATTTAAACTTGAAAGGATGGAGAACATTTCCCGGAAGAGCAACTATTCAGTGCTCACAGATAGCAATTTACCTAGAGAAAGACACTCGTAGACTGCTGCCATTTCACATGGGACCCCTGAAGATAATAAAGACCAACTGGGGCCCTATTCCCCCCTGCAAACCATACACTCAAATTTAAAGCAATATTTGTGAAATCTCTTCAATTTAATGTGATTGTGCTCCTTTGAGTTTCGATAATTAAAACTAATTCATGCCATTGGTGCTCTTGGCCTTACTTTATTATTTGACTATTTTTTAAATAAAACTTTTATATTATATAAATTTTTGTTAGTTTTGAGTCAAATTTTTAGGATTTATCGATTTGTTGTGACTAGGGAAATTTTAAATTTTAAAAGTAAAAACTTCGTGATGTAACAAAATTTCAGTGACATTTTGTTTTTAGTGAACTTTTTATAATTTTCAATCATAATTTTACGCTCTTTAATTCCTCTCAATTTTGGCGCAAAAATAACAAAATTTTGTGAAAAACGAACATTTTATCAAAACTAATCCATGATATCAAAGTTATGCCAAACCTTAACTGTATGGAGTAGATGTTACCTATATCTGTATACATTTGAATGAAATTTGATTATATTATTAAAAGTACTCTTCTCCAACCCTCCGCAGTTCAAATTCGGACGGCAAGAAATAGTTGCATCCTGACTACTTATTTGACAATCATTTTTTTTTATTGAACTCAGAATTCTTGATTACTCAAAAATTGCCCAGAGGGCTACAAACCCTATCCCAAACCGGAGCCCATTGAATGGTAAAATCCCCCGATAATCGGGTTATCCATGTGGTTTAGATGGGAATATACTGAGTACATAAAAGAAATACCCGCACCGGGTTGCACAGATTCCACACAGATTAGGGAATAGAAAAGACTCTAACAGAGGAGTGAAACAAAACAGTAAATTACAACTAAACAAAAAACCGCCATAGGAGAGATCGTCGGAATCCGCCGCACCGGAAATGGCTGCTTTATTCGGTGTTGAGTCTGAATCTAACCCCCAAACTTTGCCCTTACACCAGAACCAGACGCCGATTAAGACGGAGCCGGCTGCGTTCGTCGGTAGAGGTTGAAGCAGAGAGTTAGATCTGGAGCTCTTCTTGGGAGAAACACACTAGAACCCCAAACGTGCAACTCCATCAACACACCAGACACATTCACCATTCGAACCGAGAAGAAGACGATGACAAGAAGCCGTGGAAGAAGATTGAAACGACGATGGCTGAAGATTATGGAGGCCGGGTAGCGATAGGATTTGGTGGCTAAGGAGGGGGAGTCGGAGAGAGAGGATGGGGGAGGTGGGGGTGGAGGCTGTGGCAGCCCCACCCACCCCGAGCAAACCCTAAACGATGTCTTATCCTAGAGAGAGAGAGAGGAGAGAGAAGCTTGATCAAACGAGACCTGGATTGGGAGATTGATTATTTGACGATCATTGGTTCAAATTTATTGATAGTAACTCTCACCGAGAATATTGGTCGGTAAGGAGTAGTTGCATCACAATCATTGTTCGAAATTTCATAATAATTTGATTGCTTTAATAAGTTTTTTACTATTAAGAATATTTCAAGATGGCCGGAGAGCCAAATTCAAAGTATGGATGATCAATATCATTTGGAGAATGCAATGCAAGACAAATTTATCTTAATTACGTGTCTACTGATCTCCGATGATCCTAATTTTTTATATCCGTAATGTGCTCAACATTCCTAACAAATGAACGGTTTCTATCCTAAATGAAAATGTTAGAAGACCCATAATTGAGATAACTACAGAGACATAGTGACTTGGCGGGAACCCTGTGTGCATAGTAAGTTGAATCTCAGCCGCCTATTTGAGAATCATTGGCATTCGATTTATTGAAACCTTTGGCCAAAAAATAGTACTCCCTCTGTCCCTTTTTAAATGTGTGCTTTGGGAAACGTGTATTTTTTAGAACGTAAAAAAATGTATTTCTACTCAAAAATTTTGAAATTTTTTTGCACCAAATTAAAGTACTCTTTGAGCACTTTAATTTGGTGTAAAGAAAGACATAAAATTGTATAGAAAAATATATTTTTTAGGGGTTTGAAAATGCACGTATTCTTATTATACACATTTAAAAAGGGGCGGAGGGAGTACATTCTTATCTATTAAAGTTTAATTTTTGAAATATTCAAACTCCTAAAAAAAAATTTTCAGCCAAGACCATAGTAAACCAAAACCAAAGTAAAATAGATGAATTCAATATCGTGGGGCACCACATGTGAGTGTGACACTGAGTTAGTTTTTTCATGAATTTAAGAAAGTAAGTAAGAAAGTACTCCACCCGGCCAATTAAATTAAAAGGAAACCCCACCCCACATGCACATTAATTTAGTGCTGCCGTCAACTTCACGAGAACCTCACTTAAATCCTCCTGAACTGAAGCATGGGGATTCTCTTTTGACCTTAAAACCCCACAATTCACAACCACAGCAATCCATGAGAGAGAGAGAGAGAGAGAGAGAGTAGGGAACATTCAAGCATTGTAGCACACGCAGCAGCAGCGTAGCGTAGGAGAAAAACAGGGGCACAAATGGCCGTAATTTAGTCCCCCATCAACGACTTTTACCATGCCCCTTTTCCCACGAAATCCACACGAATCCCATTTATGGGTTCACACCCTTTAACAGATTTCCCATCACTTCCCCCTCAAAAAACAACTCTGTCGATTGAAAAAATGCCCAGTCCCAGTCCCAGTCCCATAAATCTGATAAAGAAGATCATATCATCATCATACGGCGAAGGAGGCCTCATGTCCGCCGCCTTACTAGCCTTACTCTTCGTAATCCTCTTCATCGTCTTCCTCCAAGTCTACGCCAAGTGTTTCCTCACCCAATCTTCTCCTCCTCCTCGTAGGACCGTCAGAACAGAGGTATTCTCCTCTGCTTCTCGCGTCTTGGGTCCCACCCGTTTCCGTCGATTCTTCGACGACGACGACAACGTTAATTGCCCGGCGGCGGCCAAGGGGTTGGATTCTTCGGTAATTGCTAAGATTCCCCTGTTCGTGTACGAGGAGCTCAGCGCGGAATTGGAATGCGTTATTTGCTTGAGCGTGTTTGAAGATGGCGAGTTTGGGAGGAAATTGGGGAAGTGCGGGCACGGGTTCCACGTGGAGTGCATTGATATGTGGTTGGGGTCTCACTCGAATTGTCCGACGTGTCGAGCGCCGGCGGCGGGTGGGACCAAGGAAGGGGAAGTGGATAAGGGATTATCAAATGTTGGTGGTGGTGGTGGGAGTGGGGATGATGAGGTGAGTGTGGTGGAAGTTGTGGTGGAGAATTCTGGTAATGAGAGGGAAGAGGTGGGAGGGGTGGGCGGTGGTGATTCGTCGTCGTCGGTGTGGACGGCGGCGGCAATGGGTGGGTCGTTGAAGAGGATGTTGAGTAGGAGTAGATCGGAACGTAAAAATTGTACGTTGTCCAATGTTGTTGTAATTGAATTAGAAGAACGAGAGAGATCATCGGGCGGTTTACCGCCGGTGTAAAAAATATTTCTTTTATTTGGTCTTAACTTAAATTTTGTATCATTAGTCATATGTTTTTCTTCACATTTTCTAATTTCATTTTAGTCTTGGTTTAATATTTAAAAACTATTCTATTTGTTCCTTCGGCGGGTTTAGAAAGTTAAAAATTATGAGCAAGAACATAAGATACTATACTCAAAACAAACATAACTCAATCGGCAATTTTTTTGGATTATGCGTTTGTTTTTTTTTTTTTTCAAGTTTAATTCAGTTTTTTTATTTTCTGAATTCCCTTATTGAAATGTATCACTCCTAAAAATTAATACACGTTAATAATAAAAAAAAATACTACAATGATGAAGTTAGGCCACATTTCTCCGAGAAAGTTTTGGGTGCAAATAGGGTATAGTACACGTGGTGCCCTTGCACCACATCCGGACCGTCCATTTAATGCATGGACGGCTCGGATTGAGGAGAGAGAAAAGTAGGAGAGAGAGTGTGGCAAAGGGAGGATAGAGAGTGTTCGGATCTCAGCCTTCGGTAGCATTGATTGGACGGTTTGGATGTCGATTGGGCGGTTTGGATGTAGTGCAAGAGCACCATGTGGTACTCTATTTGCACCCCAAATTTTCTCCATTTCTCCAATTGATACACTAAAAATGAAGGTGGTGTTCTACTAAGAACATCATTAGTGGTATACTCAAATATAAAAATACTCAAAGATGAGTATTTTGATATACAAAAGAGGCTCACAATGACATTTGGATAAATACTCAAAGTTAACAATATTTTTTACAAATACTCAACTTTTGGCATTTTGATACTCAAAGTTAACAACATTTCTCAAAAACCAAATTTTTTGGACCACACCCTATCAAAATTAACAACACTCTCTCTCCATTTTTCAAATACTTAATTCAAAACTCAGTTTTTTGCATTTTCTCTAAAAAAAATTGAAATTATTAATTTTTAATCTGTACCAAAATATGATTAAGATTGATCTCATTTTAAAGATATTGGGAATATCTTTTAAATGGTACTAATATTATTAAAAGTATATGTACAAATTTAAAGTTGTGCCCATTTTATGAATAAAAATTGAGTGAGTAATACTTTTTTTAATTATTGACACAAATGAACCATTATAGAAGGGTAGATACACTTAAATTTATAAACTCATTAAATGAATACTCAAAATGTGATGTGTCAATATTTAAATATTCATATTTGAGTATACTACTAGTGATGCTCTAAGGTGGGCTTTTTGACTTGTTTGTATAAAAGATGAAGTATGCTGTTCCACTAACTTCACTTCAGGCTTTTTGGCATTTTTTTTAGTTATTTTAGCAAATGACAATATTGCCTTTATGTGAGTGGAAAGGGTACGTTTTGAACGGAAATAGTTGAGAGGGGCAAATGTGTCTTTTTACCTGAAAGTAGGACTTGTTTGGAAAGTTTGATAGTAGAACAACTTGACTTCTGGCTTCTTTTTAAAGTCTATTCTTCAGTGAAATAACTTGACTTGCGGAATTTTTTTTTTTTGATAGTAGAACAACTTGACTGTTGGCTTCTTTTTAAAGTCTAATTATTCAGTGGAATAGAATAATTTGACTTTTGGATTTTTTTTGTAAGTCAGAAAATTTTAGTGGTTCCGGGCCTAAACTTGAAGAAATTACTACTCGACTCGTTTGACTTATGATTAAATTAAAGGTGAAAACTTCGGACACGGGTTAACACGACGTAAAGTTAGAGGGTTTGGGTTGACCACTTTTTGATACGAACATGAATATGACACGACCAACCAACACAAAAATTAAATGAGACGAATATGGGTTAGACTTGCCTAACTTGATAAGGACACAGATAACTGTTTAATTTTCCGTGTCGACTCGTTAAACCAAAACGACACTGCTCTAACACAACATAACATGATGCCGGCTAATCATAGCCCGTACTGGTGTTTTCTTATAGATTAGTTTTAATTCCTTTGATTTTCATAATCGGTGGAAGATTTGATTTTCCGAAATCATATTTGGTTAACTTGTATAGTAAAACTAGGTTCAAGGTCTCGTGCCTAGCACGAGTTTTATGCCCGTGTATTTTAATTCAGATTTTAGGGACTCAAATGCGTAAGCAATAAACTCTAGGGGCTCAAATGCGTATAGCAACAACCTCCAGGGACTCAAATGCGTAATTTAACCATACATAGCCAAAAGACCAAAATGGCATAGCATTGTGACAAAATTACAAGAAAATCAACAGGGCAATTTCCAATCGGAGGGTAAAATTGGCAAAATATGGCATTTGACCAAACACAAATTTTTTTTGGCCTCTCTTTTATAAGTCTCCGGAGGAGGATATCAATATAACTACGTGCATATTATTATACGACGCATTCCAACTGAATATTACTCCAATTTTACTAATCATTGTGTTTCCATGTAAAAAAATCCAAAATTTAATATTCATTTGGGCTAGTGCCGTAATTACTTCGCAAGCAAAATTCTTGTGACATGTCTAGATGTAGCTTAAGACATTTTTTTACTGTCATGATTTGGTTATTGCTGATTAATTTTTTTAATGTCATCCTCCAATGGGCCATCACATGAGCCGCATTAGTCGATATCTATTAGAAATCGAGACTCGCCATTCAAGATTGGAAGAGAATATGGATCTGACATGCTGTTATCAACTGAATGATCGATCAACGAGAATTGCAAGATATGTCATAAATTGCATTTACAACCAGTTGGAAATTAACTCCCCTCTAGCTTAACAGAAAACCATTCTTCTAACACTAACCAAGGTTGCAGCCCCCGTGAAGCAAGGCTTTAAAGATTTCTTTTCCCCCTCTGTAGTGATCTGGAGATGCAATTAATAAACCCTTCACAATCAAATCATGGGCCATGAGCCCTTGACTTTGTTATAACATCTTTTTGGTACAATTCTGAAGTTCAAACAACAAACCAAGCAGAAAAGTAAGAAACAATGGGGACGAACCACTAGCAACATCAGAATCTCGTCTACCTTTAAGGGACACAATAATATGATTCTCTTCTTCAATTCCAATCTTTGCAAGCTTATAGAAAATTTCGCTGTCGGTATAAAATCGTTTCTAGTATGATTTTATATATTGATCCTTGCATCCGGTAGCTCACTTTTTCTAAGTAATGCGAAAGAGGATTACTCGTGATATTCCAAAATTTAATGTTTTCTAACATACATCGGGGGGAAAATGCGTAGGGCTAGATCAAATATCAAAATCACTTGCCCACCAAATTGATCAACGTGGAATGCTGTAATTGGGATTTTGAAGACTCTTAAAGGAGGGTAAAATTTTGAATGATTCATTGCCACGTAGGGTCTTCATCCACATGACATTATTTGGGCCGGGCTGATATTACCCCAAATCTTACTTGTGGCTATTCAAAAGTACCAGAAGTTGGGCTTTCCTTTGGTATTGGTCCAAAGTTTTTGGGCACAAAGTCAACCCACCTATGTTGTACAACTCAACACGAATAGTTTATTACTTCATTTACTTCCACACCCATTTTTTTTTTATAAATTATCTGGATCAGCTTACGCACACATCAACTAATTTCAGGACTTAATTTCACTTTACACCGCCCAATTACAGCATGAGTAAAGCTCCGTATATTTTGGCCCCAAAAGAATTGATAACACCAGAGAGATTTTGAACGCGAGATCTTAGGCATGAGCAAATCTAATAACGCCTTGGTTTTGACCATCACACCAATCCCTTGGTTTCTTCCACACCCATTTCACATACACAAATATACACACATTCACACAACACGGCCAGTGCAACTCGAAGTTACTTGAATTCAGCCCTAGCGTGGATTTCGGACGCAAAGACTTTATTTACTTCCTTCAAGTTGGGCAGAGCTTTTCAGATGATGACAATATCACAATATACAGGCCCAAGGTATTCAAAAAAATGAAAAATTCAGTTTCAACTTTAATTGGTTTGGTTTCGCGCTGTGGACGGTTGAGATCTCCGAGCGAATACCACCAGTGGCAGCTCCAGGAATTCTCGTGAGGGTGTTCAGAAATTCTACTACGCCACTATGGTCCTCTAGAAATTATAATTGTACATAAACAAAAAAAAAACTACTAATATCAACAATGCCACCAATTTTTTTTTTGAGAGATCAACATTTTTTTTTCTTTTTTAGTCCACACATTTTGGGTAGGGTGTTCAAACATTTTAGGTAGGGTGTTCAAATTTTTTAAGTAGGGTGTTCAAATATTTTGGTTAGGGTGTTCAAAATGATAAAAAAAAATATAATTTTACATGTATTTCTAAAAAATAAAAATTTCATGGTGTTCGGGTGATCACCCCAACCTTTACTTGCAGCCGCCTCTGAATACCACATGTACTACATGGTCCATACTCCATACCCACCCAGCACTGCAAAATTTCTGAATCGACAAACTCAAAAAGTGGGGCATGACTCATGAGAGTCGATGATACTTGCAGATTATGCAATCTTGAGTTGGAATCCCATACTCATTTGTTTTTTTCCTGCCCCTTTTCCTCTTCGATTTGGCAAAGACTAATGGAGAAGAATTTGGTGCAAGGCCTGCAGTGCAAAATGGAATTGGTTATTGATTGGCTTCTTATGAATGCTAAGGGGCAGAGTTTTAAAAATACCGGTATATGAAATGCTCCCTTGCAGCTGCTGTATAAGCTATAGGGAGGGAGAGGAACAAGAGAATTTTTCAAAAACAAAGTGCAGAAATGGAGCAGGTTAAATTGTGAACGAACTTAGAGATTTTTTAACCTCTTTTAGGATGAAAAATCCATCCCAAAAGAGTGTGAATCTGTGTAGAAGCTGGGGCATTGCCCAGAATTTTAATGCTTCAGTATAAGGTTTGGCAGTAGCCATTTGGAATTCTCCAAAGTTAGATTTGTATAGCTGTGTATAGGCTCCTGTGTGTTTCTTTGTAATGACCTGGGGTATGCCTGGATTTTGTATTCTTTTGGTTGGGATTTATAAGAATGAGTACTTACCAAAAAAAAAAAAAAAAACTGTAAAAACAAAGACACATTGCACAAGAACAAACAAACTTGATCTGGTACTAATGAAAAAGCAAAATCGTACATTGATTGGATTCTACTTTCTCATTTTGAGTACCACCTAGTGTTCTAAAAAAAGATCTGGAAGGCCGAACACTCGCCGCCTAGGCACTAGAAGGCCCCTAGGCGCTGTTGAAGCTATAACGGAGCCCGGCTGCCTTGGGAGGGACTAGCGAGTTTTAGAACCTTTGTACCACCTGAATAGATATATACGACTAGGAATCCACATGGAGAGGTTGTTGATCAACTAGGAGAGAAGCTCTGCAGAGAGGACAACTGGATCGAGCGCTAAGCCACTTATCCACACACTCCGAATGGTAAGCATGTTGACACTTGGGCAAAACCTTAATTATCTCTCCATCTTCAAACAAACCCAAACAAATGGAGCACTCGCTCTCCCTGAAAACACTGCCACAGCTTCCATTTTCAATATCAGGAATCGCCTGTGACCGGTGCAAGAAAATGGGTAAGTTGCTGATGGCGGCGGGGTCAAGTCCGAGTGGCTGAGAGACCGGTACTGGCGAGGAGGAGGAGCTCAAGTTGGTGGGGGCTATGGGGGTGTTAGTTGATGAGAAGTGGGTGAAGTGAGAGATGAAGTGGTAGTAGAAGTAGAAGCAAGCAGAGAGGAAAATGATGGAAAAGATGATGACAATGAGGAGGATGCCAAGGGTGTGTTGTGGGATTAAGGTGTGGGTGAGGTTTGTGAAGTGGAATTGGAAGTTGGGTTCAATGGGTTGGATGTCTTTTTGGGAAGCCATGAGAATTGAGATATGAGGATTAATGGTGGTAGTGGTGCAGTTTGGGTTTTGGTTGTTTGAGATTTTGGAGGAGTAGTGGAGATTGGAAGAGTGATGGTGTGAGTATGGGCTTCCCATGTTGATTGCTCATAAGCATGCACCTTAGTTAGGTGTGAGCATTTGTTGTTACCATTTGTGTAATAAAGCCAGCTGCCAACCCCTTGTGAAACTAAAAGTATGGCTTTTCCTTATATTGGAGAAATTTTTCATTGCCGGGTATTGCCCACGTGGTAGCTCTCCAATCTCAGCCGTTCAAATCGCGATTCAATAGTTCAGAAGAGGAGAGAGAGTGGTCGGGTGAGAGGAGAGAGAGAGAGAATCAATCTGGGCCATCCAAAATACTTTTGGACTCCCGAGATTGTGCTCGGCATGGACAGCTGGTACCTATTTGGTACCCAAATTTTTTTCCTTATATTGACACATTAATTTGTTAGTGCAGTGACAGTACTGTACAAATGTATACATATGGGAGAAGTGATTGAATTATACTATACTAGGTTATGTACTTCAATCGACTTACTGTTCACCGACATGAATGAGAGATTATTTGGTACACCAGATTTCAATGCTCCTCCCTCTTACAAAAATAAGTTGAGAAATAGTAAAACTTATTTGTCACCCTATAGTTGACTATAAACAGGGGAAAAATTGGCTGGGACTAATTACCCTACAAAGGGAAGTGGGTCCTACGTATTAGGTGATATAAGATGTGTGCATATATATCATTACTGGTAGTAGAAATTTATTTAGAAAGTGTTGGAGCCAATGAAACCTTTACTATGTGATGCTATAGCCAAAAAAAATCATCATGATTGTGATATAGGCCACGCTTGTGGAGCCCTTCATGCATGGGTAGGTTGACAGAAGACGTGCCTCTACTAGTTTTTATATTCATCAATTTTTATTCAATCCTCGAAACACATTAATACTCTCCGTGGAGAAAAACTTGGTTGCCGATGCGCGCATCTCGATCACCCAAAAGTATTTTAGATCGATAGTTTGGATTTTAGATGGAGAAAAAAGTCAGAGAAAGAGGAAAGAGAGAGGAGAGAGGGAGAGAGAAATCTGGGTCATCCAAAACACTTTTGGACAGTTGAGATGCATGTTCGAGCACCACGCGAGTCGTAGATTATTTGCACCCATGTTTTTTCTCATCTTAGTGAGGACCCTCTTGGTTATAACATTGCATATTTCGATTTGTAACCAAATTAAAATATCCAACCACAATTTAGACATATAAAAAACAAACAAACAAATAAATAAATAAATAATGATAACCTAGGCACACCTTATTAAAGACATAATCAAATGGACCAACCAATCTCAAGTTTCAAAACATACCATTATTATAAGAGCGTTTAGTCCTCCTTTTTTTTTTTTCCTTTTTTAAAATCGTATATAAAGGTTCGCTCTAGATTTAACATCCTTCTGAATCTTTTTATTTTATTACAATACTGCTCCTATATTCCTTACTCGAGATCTAATAATAGTGGCAACACCTTCTCATAATGTTCTTGCGACATAGCCGAATTCTAATACGATGCCTAATAATGTTTGTCACGTGAGATTTTCTGGGGGGAAAAACGTGCAGAATATATATAACTCGTGGGGGAATGCTATATGTGACTGTTATCAATTCTGGTATTCCTACGGTCTCACTTTAAACATGCAAGATTTTCTGGTATACTTTTCTTTGTTTTGCTAATGCATTTTTACGGTCGCAATGGAATCAATAAGACGTACCAAACTCGCAGCTCCAGAAAATAGTGACAGAATCTAGTGAAATACACCATAATTGTTTTCTCAATCACACAGTATATATATATATATATATATATATATATATATAGCCAAATACTGTTCTTATTTCATCTGTTCGTTTACTATGCATAATTTAGATGCCAATTAGCTGTTTTATGCATGTGGTGCTTTAAAAAATTTAAGATATAAACTCCACGCATTAGATAAAAATTAACCAGGAAGACTACGCATCAAATTATGAACTGAAAACACATCATGTGGGTACGTACAGGCTTATTTGTTTGAGTTCGAACACATGTATCTGGAACCGTCTGATAGACATGAAGTATCGTGAACACATGTATATATCGTGCATATATATCCATATTTGATCTGTCACTTCAACGAAAAGAATTGAAAGGTTAGATCTTAGCTTTGAGTAGTCGCAACAAAGGATTAGGCAAAACAAGCTGATGCCTCTTGGGTGGGGGAGAAGATAAAATAGTTAACCAATTAAAGAAGTTCAAGCTCATCAGGTCATCGTCGACTTCTGATACACATGCAACAAAATTTAAATCAATTCCTCACGTGCTAATCAGAAGATGAGATCACTGAAGATTTTTCTCTAATTTGTTGCTTATATACATTTTATGTGCTCTTTCTTTCTTCTGGAGTATTTCATTTGTAGATGGTTTAGATGGAAACCGCACGTTTGCGTCTTCCTGGCTGGTTTTTTTTTTTTTTCCGTCTCAAATGGTAGAAGAATACAAGAATGAATTACATCAAACTGGAAACAAAGTTCACAATCACTACTGTATAAAAACTAACCCAAACTATAGCCCCTCACATGCGTACTTGGGGAGATTCGAAACAACATCCACAATCAAAACAATGTCCACAATCACTATAAGATTGACCGACCCAACTAATAGGCTTATTAAGAGGAGAAATAACCGAGCAAATACAGGAGGAATAATAACACACAAGCATGTGGGACTCTAAGGATCTACCTTGATTTTTCTTCAAAAGGGATAACGTCGGTAGCCAGGTTTATGTTTATTGTTCATAAAAATTTTACACGCGAAATTACTTCAAAAAATAGACAGTAAGTTGAAGTTATTTACTAATGAGTAGTGGACATTCATGAATGGTATTAAGATGAATGGTCCCGGCGGGGCTCGAACCCGCGACCTTCGGCTCATAAGACCAACGCTCTAACCAACTGAGCTACGGGACCACATGATCGAGATTTGTGAAAAAAGACATACAACTATTGCCGTACATGTGATGAATAGAGATATATCCAAAGGCTGAAAATTGTGAGTTTTCTAGACTGTCAAAGTTGTGATTTGAATAAAAGTTAAACAAATAAATTAACACAAAACCTTCCAAAATTATTTATTTCAGCTTGTTGAATATGACTCCGTTTTTGTGCTTGGTAACACATAGGTACCTAACTACGACAGTTGGCTTAATGGTTGTGTAGCAGTACTGTGAGGTTGCGGATTCAAATCCTATGGAGAGGAGTTCAACACCCATCTTGATTAGTTGGGACGGGGTCGAGATAAAAAGAGGTTCTTCCATCACACAGAAAAAAAACAAAAAACAAAAAAAAGGGCAATAGTTGAATTGGAAAACTATAGTAACTCTTCCCTCAGTTTTCTTCTTTCCCATTTACTCCAACTGCATATACCAAACATCACAAATGAACTCTGCTACTCTGCTAGAGATCCCAAGTGGAGCTCTAGTCATATAACCACACAAAAAAGTAAAGCAATGTTGCACTGGTGGGCTATGCGTAACTTCCAAGTTTCAACAAAATATTGCTTCACTTTTGCACTTTTTTTTTTTTTCCAGTCAACAACAACAATAACAGAACCCATCATCTAGTCCTCAATCATTTGGGGTATGGACGGGGAATGGTTGAGGATAGTCCTAACCTTTGGCAATATGCACAAAGTGACTGTGCTCAGGATACCATTGAAACAATGACCCCCCTAAACCTCCAAGAACCGAGGAGCTACATGGACGTTTTGCTGCAGAACCATGCCTCCAAATCAAAGCCGAAAGGCATTAGAGAAGGCAGACCTAGAGATCCAAACCAATTTTGCAGCAATATATATAAATTTAAAAAGAGAGGTCTGAAGTGCAAATTATATTAAAATCAAGAGGAAAATCTAACTCAAAAAACCAGCCCAAATCATTCGTCACTGTGTCCAACACATCAATCTGCTTCTCTTTGCCTTTTAACGGAATTGCCCTGTTTTTTTTTTTTTTTTCTTCCCTTTTTTGCTTGCCTTAATGCAATCAGTCATGCTCATATCAAATAAATGAAACAAGATTTTTTGTTGTCTCTTCCTTGCTACAAAAAGAAAATCAAGATCAGTTTGCAAATTTGCTCTCTCTTATGAAATATTTGAGCATCCGGAAGTGGCATTAACCCTGCCACAATTGTGATGTAAATCATTTCACAGTTAATTTCACTAATTGTACACGTTCAGAGAGCCATCCGTATTATTACAGATTTCAACATACAAGTATACAACCATTCAAAGTTTTGAGCTATAATACATTTCTTCTTGGTACCATATTGTACGAACGGAAATTCCATCTAGCCTGCAGGTTTCGCGTCTCATTCTTTGAAACTTTTCCAAAAGTTCCTTTTGGAACTTTAAATAGAATTGAGATGATTACTACAAAAGCCGAAAGGGAAAATCCGTAAAACTAGTAGAAATGTGTAGGTCGATTCAGCTGAGAATGACGACAGATGTACCAATATTAATGCCAAATGAATACTTTGCACAAAATTTTCAGGCCCAAAGGGCAAGGATAGACATAGAGGTAGAACCAAGAACAAGGGCTAAAAACGATGCCTTTTTCAACCACGGCTCAGAACTCATCAGCTGGTTGTGAAAGAAGTCGAGGGCTATGAGATCGACGAGAGCCATGTAAATGAGGATACCTGATGATAGGGAGCCCAACAACCCTTCAAGAATTAAGGCATTGGGACTGCTGTCATCGTAACCGGTCAACGAGAAGATGATCATCCCCAGCACTATTCCCATGGGCGTTGTCACTGAAAACATGAAGCACATGTAGGCTGTTGTTCCGAAGCTGAACCCCGCCTGCAATTGCCACGGATGTAATCACTAGTTGGACCCAAAGAACTGATGGAATTTTCATCATTTTTTGTGTGGATAGGCTTGGAATTTTCATTATTATGACAAATATCATATTGCGGAAAGTTAGCATTGAAACTGTAAGAGGTTTATTGTAATATTGAATTGATCAGAGGTTCTCCCAAGTGTTTGATGATCGAGATGCAGGGGAAAGTTAGCATTGAAAGTTTGAAACAGAGGGTTCATTGCAACCTCAATGTTTTTTTTCTCGGTGAAAGACTGAAATTCTACGTAGTATTTTTCATTGTAGTTAGTGAGGTTTGATCTCCAGTCAAATACATGAAATACTGTATTTAACTGAGAATTTCTATTAGCCATCTATTCTTTCAAAACCTTCATGTGATCAAACTTTTTTTTTGTGTGTGTGTGTGGAGGATCTACGCAAAGGAGGCTGAAAGATCAAGTTTGTTGGATCCTCACATTGGAGCTTGTAGTGGCCCATAGCAAGTGATTCTAACGTAATCTATCAACTCATTCTAAAGTTATCTAAGTTGCTACTTTAATTCTAATGTGATCATAATGAGATTACAGAAGCATAGTTATAGTAATATTCCCCTTCTGTTTTCTTGTCATTCGTCATTCCTAATCTATTTCATGGGGAGGGGAATGAGATTTGATCCCGGGATACAGTGTGAGACATTTAAGAGTTCTACCGTATGAACTAGCCACACTTGCGTAATATTGCCTATTGGTTTCCAATAATTAATCAAAGTGCGTGTAACCCGGCCCAGACTTGATTAAGTTTAAAAAAACAAAAAAAAAAAACCGTCCTAATGTGCAGCAGATAATTTATGTGAACTCACTTGTGACTTATCCCCACTTCTAGGTGTTCTCACTGAGATTGAATTTTACCAAACTTACGTACTTTTTTCCTTCTATTATTGAGGGAAATAAGTAGGAGAAGGTGTGCGATAAATTAGTTAATGTTGAAGACGATAGGTATTTTCTGAATTAAATACTAATTTTTTTTTATAGATTTTCATCAAAATATTTGATCTTAATCATTCGAAACGAGAGGAGTACAAGTCTGTGGTGAATTTTGTAACATTTATTAATCATGTTACTAATAAATAAATTCTCTAATTAGTATAAGAGAATGGTTAATCTAAAAAATTCAACACTGAAAACAAAACACTTCCTTCCAGCATTTGTTTAAGCAGATAATGATAATTAAAAGAAAAAAAAAAAGAAACTTTAACAAAAATCCGTACTACCTGAGCAATACAACCACCAAGCCCCATCCCTTCAAAGATCTGGTGGAACGCAAGCGCCGCCACAAGCGGCCTAATCGTGCACTGATTCTGCGACATCCCCATCGTCACCCCAATAATCACCGAGTGAAATATTATCCCTATCTCCAACACCTGCGACACCAGTCTCTGCTTCATCCTCACCACCTCCTCCGCCGCCGCTTTCCCCTCTCCAATCACCCCCAATTCCACTCCACTCTCCGCCGATTTCTTCCTCGCCGCCACCAATTCCTGGCTCGTCCCAATCGGCTTGTATTGACTACTACTATTCTTTCCGTGGCCGTGGCTATGGCTGTCGACGTGTGAAGTGGCTCGTCCCAATTCCTCGCTCTCCGCCGATTTCTTCCTCGCCGCTACCAATTCCTCGCTGGTCCCAATCGGCTTGTATTGACTACTACTATTCTTCCCGTGGCCGTGGCTATGGCTGTCGACGTGTGAAGTGGCGGTTAGGTCGACGAGCAAGGCGGTGAGGACTCCGATCAAGGTGATGAGGCCGGAGAAGGGGAAATCCTTCCACGGATGGCGAGACGACACCTGGCAGTCGGCGAGGGCGTCGAAGGCGTCGGGGAGGACGTGGACGAGGGAGGTGGAGAGGATTACCCCCGCTGCGAAGCACTTGATTATTAGTATGGCCTTGTCGTACGCAGGCTTGCCGTGGAACAATCGTGCTAGCATCACCGGTGAGGATATCCCGACGACGCTCGTGACGAATATCACGACGAGCGATATGAGCTTGAGGGTGGTCGCTGCTCGGCCGTCTCGGCACGAGAGCTCTCGTGCCGTGTCGGTCGCGCACACCGGCATAGCTGGATAATTCCAAGCTTTCAATAAGATGGTAACGGAATTCAGGTAGAGAAATTTTAGAAAGAGATAGAGAGGGTTTTAGAGAGAGAAGATTGTACTACTAGACTAGTTGCCAAAGACTTTTCCTTCTCGTGAGTGACGTGTGCGTCCTTGTTTCTGAAAGAAAAAAATTTGGGCACCGAATGGGTACCACATCTTGGCAGTCCAAACGGTCTAGATTAATTCCCTTTCTCTTCTCTCACCCGACTGCTCTCTCTCCTCTTTTTCTCTTTCTTTTCTTCTGGACTCTCGATTGCACTTTGGATGATTGGAGTAAAAATTTGTTCACCCTCACTAAAAGAGGGTGAACAAAACCCTTACCCTGATTGGTTGAAATAGTGTGGGGTCCACGGAATCAATACACTTTTTGGTAAGCATGACATCACTTTGTGGTGGGATCCACACTATTTTTAGTGGACCCCACACCATTCCAACCAATCATGGTGAGAGTTTTGTTCACCCTCTGTTGGTGAGGGTGAACAAATTTTTTTTCGGATGATTGAGATTGCCGAACAAGTACCTTGTGGGCAAATACCCACTCGGCAGTGAAAAATTTCTCCTTGTTTCTTGTTTCGTTGTAATGACAATTGACAAAACAAAAGTGGTAAATTTCAGCAACTCCCCGAGTTTTTTTTGTTAATTATGGATACCCCTGTAAGGCTGTAATATATATGAAAAATAGCAATGAATCCCCTGTGATTTCTATGTACGTTCCACTGACTCCACAATTGTCTACTAGAAAATGAGATGGAATGAGTCAAAAGAGACTTGTATCCGAAAAAATGCCCTTTCTGATAATAAAATGTGATTAAAAAAATATAAACTTTCACTTATTTTGAATGAAATAACTTTGTTTTTACATATTGGAGGAGTTTTTCTGATAAATAGGGTAAAATCATTGTTACTTACTTAGTATTTCACTACTCGAAAGAACAAGTTTTGTCAGAAATGACGAATTTATTACTTTTGGATACCACAAAAATTGAGAATTTTTTATTTTTTATTCTTTAATCTACAATTGAAAAGGATGATTTTGTCATTAGAATCCACTCTTGGCTAATTTTTGTTATGTGTTTTGTCGAAACAATTCTCATTGGTTGTCGTTGAAATGAACATTTATAAGTTTATAACCACAGGAAATCTATAGTCTTTATTCATACGTGGGAGGGTTTTTTGTTATTAAGGATAAACTCAGGGAGTGTGGATGGATTTTACCCAAATAAAAGAGGGCGACTTGACTTTTTGGTTTTGGTTCTGCTTCTGATCAATCAAAAAAAAAAAAAGGACTTCTGGTTCTGCTTTCATTTTCTGGTATATCGTGTGGAGACCACCGAGGTGGGGAAGTAGGGCATGGCATTTAATGGAGTGGGGTCTAGTAAATTGAATAGTCCACTGATATTGGCAAGGCCCCTGTTTATTTATAGAATCCAACGAATTTTTTTTTATAATAGAATGTTTGTGCCAATTTATGCGCATCCCATAATGACTTTTTTATTTTTATTTTTTATGATTAGATGTCTGGACCAATTTTTGTGTATTATAAAGTTAACGGCCGAACCCACATTCAATGGTCTAAAGTTTAGAATGTTTAGACTCCGTAACAATGAAATATGATGTTATGAAAACTCACTTAGGGGGTGTTCCACTAAAGAGTTTTTTTGGATTTTTGGTTTTTTGCGACTTTTTATGTGATGTATTATGAGAGAGTAACTGTCTCAATTTTAGAAATAAACTGACTTTTTTTAGTTTTTTTGAGTTAGTGAAATATGGTCTTATTACTTTCCTTTAACAACCTAGCCAAACCCTTGAGTTGAGGAGTATTAACCAATGAACTTTCCAACAAAGTGACAAGTTTTAACAAACACTGATACAGTGAACGAAATGGGGACACGACTAGGATTACACTATCTTTGAATGGTGAGAGAGGAAAGGGGAAGAAAGGAGAGAGATTTCCATTAATGGTGAGAGAAGAAAGGAAAGGGGAGAGGTTTCTCACTGCACCATCCAAACAACAGTGAGAAATCACTATCTCTCCCACCAATTCCGGTCATCTTCCTCGTCTCCGGCGGCCTCAAAAATTAATTTTGATCACAGATCTGGCTTCTCCTCGACGAGACGAAGACAACGGTGCAAGTCCGACAACGATCCGACCACGGGATGGACCGCACGGCCGTCGGCGATCCCGTTTCTCACGGAATCTCGCCACTTTTGGTGAGAAACGGAAAGCCCGGAAAAGGGGGGGTATGGGGGTCGGAAATTTCACGTTTTCTCTTCCTCTCCCACCATTTTTCTCATCCAAACAAGGGAGAGAAACGGGAACCCTTTCTTCCCTTTTCTTTTCTCACGCTCCCCTCAATCCAAAGGAGCTGTTAGTGTGTGATGTGTCGAAGTTCCACCACCGCAATCATAGAGTGGGTGATCTGTGATCACATCTGTTTCCTTAATTAATGCTGTTCATATTTGTTGTTAAGTTCTTTTTTTTATCAATGTTTTATTTTTTGAAGTTTCGATTTGTCAAAGGATCTTTTTACTCGGCTGACAATAACTATTTAGAAAAAATGAAAAAATTCTTCTACTGTACAATTCAAAAAAAAATAAAAATCGTTCGTCAAGTAATTTTCTGTCTAATTTAACGAAATTCGAGTTAAAGTAATTTAAAAATCGTTCATCAAGAGTAGAGAAATTAAAAAGTACAAATATTAATATCAAAGTTTTAAAAACTTCACTCGCGACGAAAAAAGTTTAGAAAAGACAACAAAAAAATACCAATTTTTTTGATGTTTTTTTATCGTCATCTAATGAAGCAGTTTTTGGTGCGGTCCGTCGGATGACCTGCAAAACAAATGACACCAATATAATGCCAACCAAGGACCCTCCGATACCTAAGTCAGTGGACGAAAGGCGTGTGAACTTTACATAAATTATAGTAAGAGTGCCCCATATGACAGGGGGTTGTTTATATAGGCATGAAGCGTGCAGAATCCTACCCGGAGTAGGATTATGTTGTGTTGAACTCTAATTGGTGGGCATTACCAGCTCCCTCTTGCTTTAGGACTCTTAATCCCGTTAGCATTAAGCTTTCCTGTTAGCATCTGAACTATCTATAGTTATCCCGTGGAATATTTATATTTATCTCTCTCGTAGGAGATGGTGGAATTGGTTTAGAGTCCTTGAATGACCTGGACTATTATTGAAAGTCAGGTATGAGGTGATTATCTCCAGCTGAGCTGAATACTCGAGATGGACTTTCTGACCTCTATCCACTGAGGTGACCACGCGAACTATTTCTATTTATCATCATCTTATACCAAATTTGGACTAAATTTTTATATATTTTTACCTCCGTTTTTTATGTGATGTGAAAATTTTGACGAGAACTTAAAAATGCAAGCATCAAATAGGAAAAGCCAACATTAGTAGTAGGAGTATATTATTACTGCATATATACTTAAATGAGTCAGGCTTCAAAAACATTACTCCAGTGTATATTATAGTAGGTCTCCCAATCCTACTTTTCTCTTTTCTCCACTCCCAACTCTCTTCCTAAATTTAGGCATTCACAATGGACTCAACTTTGATTTTTATGGGTCCCATATATATATATATATATATATATTTTTTTTTTTTTTTTTTTTTTCACAAGATAGAAAATGTTCTTGCTAGCCCATTGAGTGCACATATTCTATATAAAATTTGCAAGTTTTAGGAGTGAAAAATGGACCCCCATTACCCTTATGTGTACACCTTAGGATTCAACTTAAGAGCTATTTTTAAAGAGCCATTGTGGATACCCTTAGCAAAGCAACTATGAGCCAACTTTAGAAGCCCATTCTAACATCCACTGTATAGAGAGTCCATTGGAGTGTTAAAATGAAAAAAAGATTTACAAACTTTGTCTATATCACCAGAGGAGTCTAACTAGCCAACTAGGGGCCATTTTAGAAGTCTACTGGAGATGTTCTGATAAAGTTCTGAGCTGAGTTAGATACTTAGATCTAATAGCACATTCAAGATTTGGGGCTTTTCGGATAGCCTAGTCATAGTGCTGAGTTCTGTTTCTTGGGCTATGTATGTTCATGCCGTTGGTTTGTTCTAAATTGTAAGTAAAGAACTCCATCTAAGTTTAGTCTCTTGAGCCTTTTTTTTTTTTTTGTTGCATCGGAAATTCGAACATTCAAAACAAAAACAAAAGAATATCTAGTACACACATAGTTAAAAACATTACACAGACAAACTGGTTTCTATATTGGCCAATTTCCATGCCGACTTTGAGTACAAAGTAACACACAGATTGTAGTGATTCCTCAGCAACCACCAGGTCCTTTGTTTGTTCCGTTCCCAATCTCGCAAGATGGTTTACACTCGGATTTGCCTCTCAGAAGATATGGCCAAGGGTGAGCCAAAAGGATTTTTGCATCTACCGCTAGCGCCTGATGATGATGTCTCCTTTGTTTGTTCCGTTCCAAACCTCGCAAGATGGTCTACACTCGGATTTGCCTCTCGGTAGATATGGCCAAGGGTGAGCCAAAAGAATTTTACATCTACCGCTAGCGCCTGATGAGGATGTCCAAAACGCTAGCGCCTGATGAGGATGTCAAAAGGAGGGCCCTCGATGATCATTTGAAGAGCAGCCAGTGAATCAGTTCCAATTCTTGTATTGCTAGCCCTTAGTAAATGCCCCACAACTGTGTCTCCAAATCTGGTATAGTATTGGAGGATGGTTTTTCGCGAGGAGCGCGACAAGTGGCATGGGCTGAGTTTTCCACTCGATTTTATCCGATAAAATCTCAGATTTTATCAAAAAAATCTCCCACTTGATAAAAGCTTAGATGAGATTTTATCAATGCCATTTCTCTAATGGTAGGTGAAATTACCGTTTTGCCCTCAACCAATTAATTTTGTCTGGAGCCATTACACCAAACACAAACTCACAGACATGCCTCTCAACTCTTCCATCGTGGTGCTGGACGGAACCCACAAGATAGTGCAAAGCTAAGTCAAGGAGGAGATTGAATGATGTAACCAAATTTTTTTTTCATTTGCACTTGACCATATATTTATGGTGGATGTTGATGAATGAGGGAAAAGTAAATATTTTGTAAAAAAAAAACTTAGTACCGATGGGTAAGTTTTTAATATTTATTTTTGGTTCATTGGTAATGAAAGAAAAGAAGGGCAAATTGGTAAATAAACCATTGAGAGGAGATTTTATCAATAGTAGATTTTATCAAGTGAGGTGATAATGTGATTTTATCACCCCTCATAAAACTCAACTAAAATGAAAAATCTCATTTTATCAAGTGGGAAACTCACCCATGAACTTATTGGATTGTGATTCAATTTTTGAAGTGAGACATGTAAGCTACTCATGTCACATTTCCCAAATATTTTTGAATTTCAAAATACTAGATATTTTGCTATTCTATACATCTTCTTATTTCCCATAATGAATATGAAATATCCTTCCAATCATGTTTATTATACACATATGTCTGTATGTCTGTATGTGTATCTCTCTGTCATTATTTAAAACAATATCTCTTTGGATTGAAAGTCCAAACGGAAGTCTCTCATATTTAAAGTTGAAAAGTAGAAGTACGTACTAAATGCAAATGGTAAGTTATCACAAGCAACCTTAGTAATATTAATCTTAACTTTTCAGATGGAAACTAAATCAAATAATTCAAATTTCAAAATTTCAAGTCAGAAGATCAAATGATCAGATCAAATGGTCCATGCATAACACACATGATTTTTTTTTTTATCGATGCATTGTGTTTTTTCTATTTTTTTCTTTGAAAGACCTTTATTTGATAACTCTTAATGCAAATTATTTTATATGAAGTATGAACAGACCCAACGGCAAACAAGTCGAGGTGTGAAGGTTGAATGAGTTTAAGTCTGTGTGCGAACAAGGCTGAAGAAAATCTACTATGGTAATTACCAATATGTAAATGCAAACATTTTCCATACATAATTGTTAAAGTTAAATCCGAAATGGTACCGGTAAATTTTTCAGTATCAGTATATGTCATACCAGTAACCAAAACGATTGGTATGAGATTTATAATTATAAGTTTTTTGCTTTACTAAAGAAACGAGATAAGAAAAATGGTAGCAACTATGGATTTTAAGTGAGAATTCTAGAGAACTCAAATGTTGGGTTCTTTTGAGGTACACTCGGTAGCAAAAAGCCAAAAAAAAAAAAAAAAAAACCCAAGTCATTAGTTATTGGAGATTCCAAAAACATTCTTGATAATTCAAACTCCCAATATAAATTTGAAAATAACACTTGTATTTCATTAGCGTGTAATATTAGTACAATTGAAAATATAGACAATGATAAAATGATGGTGGTTTAGCCAATTCGGTTGAGTTTTTTTTTTTTTTTATGTAATTACACGTTACTTCATATTCCGCATTGTGTCGTGGGATGGCAGAGAAATATTTGGGTCTTCATGGTCATGGTCTTATTTGAAAGTTTTAGTTTCAGGGATATTTTTTTGAATTGAACTTTTTTTATTTGCCGCAGATGCGGTGAATGCTATATAAATCGAAAATTTAACCCATAGAAATTATTTGATATTATTTTATTGGCCATGGGTACTTGAAATTGTCCTGTGCATAACACGGGTTTTACGCTAGTTTGAATTGTATTGCGCTAGTCGCAGTTAGGCTGCTTATTAGCGTCTTATTTTTTTGGAGAAATAATTTTGACATTGCATTGTTTGATAATCAAACTACAAAACTTGTCTTGTTGTATTCAGAAAACACCTAGCACAATTTTAAAAGCATGCTAAAACTTGGAGTGTGATTATAAAATTGTGGAGTGTCAAAATTAATTTTCTTCTTTATTTGGTGAAGTTAGCATCTTATTCAATCTTATCTCGTGGACCCCTTGTCCCAAATGATGGACTGCTAGGTAGGCTGGACAATTGTGGATTTTTCTTTTATTTTGGGCCCGAAGGATAAGAGAGAAAGTGGTTATGTACAGCGTTGGGCATAGGCCAAAAAGCCCAGATGGTGAGCTGGGTAGGCCAAGAAGTCTAGTTCAAACTGACTTAACCATCTATTTATGGGCCTATATGCCAAAATGATACGGACACAACACTTATATCGGACGGGATTCATATGTGGGTCTAATACTTGGGTCTCACCTCATATGAGTGTTGTATCCGGATTTTGTGTCTAAATATTGTGTCAGTAACATTCTTCATAATTTTAACATGGTCTTTTCATCCTATAGGGGTCCACTACAAAAGATGTTCATACACGTGGCTGCCTATTGAGAGTTTCCTTGGTAGTTTAGCAGCTTCCTACAAAGATCTGTAACATATGTTGATCTCCTCTTAGGGCATCCCCACAACGAGAACACAAATCCTTCCTAAAAAGATTGGTGAACAGTATTTTACTTACTCACATCTCTTTTAACACTCCAACAATCCTCTCTATTACTCTCTCTATACCAATTAAATAATATAAACTAATATATATAATGTATATTATATGCACAAAGAGGAGATAGAGGAGAGATAAAGACAAGAAAAAAGGATTAAAAAATGGGTATGGAGTGAATAGTGGCTCCCTAAACAGGGGATGTTTAGGGAGCTACTGTTCATCATAGTATTTTAGGGAGGGGTTTAGGTAGTCTGTTGGGGCTTGGTTTTGAGATTTGGCTTCCTAAAATAGGGATAGAGAGGGGTTTGAGTCATTTGCTGGGCTTGCTCTTAGCTCTTCATTTCAAATTTTCCTCCTATATCCTTCCGAGATGTTTTTTTTTTTTTTTTTTGCTTTTGGAAATTGTTGGAAAAATATTTTGGATATAATATTTATTTAAATTGTGAATGAAAGTTGATTTGATTTAGAGTTGCATCTTTTCATTGACACCTGTTCGCTGTGGACAGAAGCGTCTTTTCGTGAACAGATGTGTCTCTTCTTTCTGGTAAATTTTCGTAGAGTCACCAGTTAGCCTATATATATGGCATCATTCATACATTTTAAAAGTTGATTTTTCCTATACTTTCATTGAGTTAGAGTCTTTTCATTGGAGAGAGTACAAACAAAAATTTGGTTCGCCTACCGAACAGATTGGAGTGCTACATTCGTTCGGTGAAGATCAAGCAGTGCTAGGAGATAAACGTTCATACAAACCGTAAGCACCGTAGCGGGGACGAATCTGTTTTAAGTACAGAGTGTTAAACACTCGCCTTGATCATCATTTCATTTTATCGATTTTCAGATTTTGCGTTCTGATTTTATGTATTAATATTTTTAGTTTT
>JAXBDA010001065.1:0-62682 GCA_036023075.1 Gaultheria prostrata | reverse complement strand
TAACGGCCGTTATCAATTGTACTCAAATCGACCAAAATTGAAACTACAGGGTTCGTTAGAGTGAAATTGAAACTAGAGGGACGAAATCGAGACTGGGGTGAAACTAGAGGGACCATTTCGATAAATTACCCTATTTCAAAAGTCATGAAGGAACCCAAGTCCAATTCGATCTCTAAGGATGCGAAAAAAGCCAAATTCCAAAGCTATACCAATCTGTCCCATAGCAGATTGATATGTTGTAGACTAGATTTTAAAAATTCACTATAAATCGAATTCTTAATGGTTTTGAGTGATTCCAACTGCAAAAGAAAGATCTCTGAGTGAACTTTAAATCATATGAAGGAACCAAAACGTAATTAGCAGTTTATGAAGGGAAAATCGGCCAAAACAACGACCTCTGTAACTAGTTTTACAGGGTAACATCTCTCTCTCTCTCTCTTCTCTAATTCCTTGCTTCTCTTTTGTTCTGCAAGTCCCACATCGAAAGTTTAGCAGACTTTTCTTCTTTGAGAACCCTTATATATACACTTCACTCTATCGCATCAATCCTTGACCCTGCACAGGGATTTTGAGCTTACACGAGCCAAGCCCGAGCATGTTAAAGTTCGGAAAGAGCAACTCTTTGGAAAGAGAGAGGGTACTTTTAGGGCATATTTTTTGGACCAGGCCTAGGGTACTCCAAACCCTTGGGCCGGCCCTGGTACAACCGAGACCCACCGAGTTACCCCACTGAGTAGCTTCGAGTCACACCGAATTCCAACGAGTTGTCGATCAGTCACTACCCCGGACAAGAACAAGCTTCCATAGCCGCCGCCCATGGCATCAGGAGGCTTCATTAGGCGGAGGGGGCAGATGCACCCAAAATCAACCCACCGTCAACACCGAGAATCTTTGTGGAGGTTCCGGAGGAATGGAGGTTCAGGAGGAGGGGGAGAGTGGATCTGGAAAGAGGATCTAGGTAAGGAGGAGTGATGGAAGGTAGTGGTAGATGGCGGCTGGTTCAGGGGGATGGGGGCTGGTTCAATAGGAGGGGGAGGGTGGGTCTGGAAATTGGATCTGGGTAAGGAGGAGAGGTGGAGGGCAGTGGGGGATGGCTGCTGGCCGTTGGTTGATAGTGGGTGTTCGGCAAGAGGCGGGGAGGAGGACTATGTGCAATTAGATGGAACCGCAGTGACGGACTCAGGATTGGAGTCAAGTAGGGGCCGAATCACATATATTTTCATATTCATAAAAAAAAAAATTATAAGCATTTATCGATACTCGCAAGGTCCGAATAAGAGACGATATTATGTGCATGTGTGTAGCCACCGTTAAATTTTACGAAAGCAACCTAATAAATGATTGATTATTTGAAATTTTAGGAGGATTTATCCCAATTTGAAGAATTTTTTTTTCACTCAAGGGACTTGCAGGGGCCAATCCTATAGACTTTTTCTTAATTAACCGGAAAAACTAATATAATACGTGAGGATATTTGGAGTTGTGCAGGGACCGAAAACCCCACTAGCACCCCCTTAGTACCACCCTGGATGGAAGACCAAGACTTCCCGAACGCATGTTCTACTAACTAGAGGCCGGGGCACATGCGATGCATGTGCAAGTCGAATTTTGATAAAAAAAAAATTCATGCACAAAAGCTTCCGGCTTATCGGAAGATCGCGTGTGAATTGCAGTTTCTGTTTTTGACAAATAAATAATACTACTATAAAAAATATGCTATTCATACTTCCCATATTTATACAGCACAATATATTATGACAGATTGGACGTAATCAATCATACATTACCATGCTAACGCCGTCATCGCCACCGGTTTTTCTCGATCAATTCCTAATAGTGAAGTAGGATTTGTAAGTTTACGGCTATCCTAACCCACATGTACAACACTAACAATTTTCAAAGTACGAAAACTAATAAATCCAAGAAAAAAGTGAGACTCCCCTATTGTATGAAGTATTAATTTCTTAATTAGCTATTCGTTTACTCTTTCACTCCATCCCTGTTTCATATTTTGCTTTTGAAGAAAAAAAATTCGCAACCTCATTTACATTTTTTCGCGTCACAGGGTGTTCAAAGCATTTTGACCTGTCCATATCCTACCGTTAACTATTAATCCGCGTACAACCTACAGACAACCAATCCGTTACCCACATTATATACTATAAGAATAGATTATCGTACATGTAAATTGTAATTAGAGGCTGGGGCTCACACGTGCGTGTGAGAAAATTACAAAAACAAATCGTAAAACTACCGGTAATAAAATTGATAAACACCAATCGATCAGTAAAAGAGAAGCATTAGACTAAAAAGGAAAAAGAAAAAGGGAAACTTACCCAGTAGTATCACAAAATTAGTGCGAAAATTAAGAAAGCAAATCGTTAAACTACCCGTAATAAAATTGATGACACCAATCGATCAGTAAAAAGGAAAAAGGAAAAAGGGAAACTTACCCAATAGCATCACAAAATTTTATCGAGTTTACAGCACAAAATCTGAGTCCCTGAGTGCCATGGTCGGTGTGTTTTTGCAGGAGAAACACACGTACGGTGGTTTTTGGGTGACCTCTCTGAAGTTTTTTCATACAACTGTACATTCATCTCCTCATCATGAGAAAGCGGTTGAAACCGCTCAGGGTTTGAAATGGGTAACCGATAGGCTTGTAAGATATCTTTGATTTTTAGACAGGGAAGTGGGAAAGTAAATTTGTTTGAAAACTACATGACACATGTTGAAACGTGGGGATTTGTGGGAACGTGAGTTTGTGGCAGTTGAGGAGCCGTGGGATTACCATTTTACCCGAGCAGTTTCTTCTGGCATGCTTTGGTAGCATCCTTTTGAGAGATAAAAGTGGAAAATACTTTTGTGACAGACTTCAAAAAAGGGTACACCAAAATGGTGCTCTCCCTTTATATATTAGAATAGATTTCCACAAATCGATTGAGAGAGAGAGAGAGAGAGAGAGAGAGAGAGAGAGAGAGAAACAGAGTTGTCAATGGTTCAAGGTCCTTATGGTGGTGGTGGGTCAATGAGGAAGGCAAGTAAGAAACTCCATCTCAATGGCGTCTTTTTCCCTACCGACCATTCAATGTAGAAGAAGAAATTAGTCCTCCTCCTATAAAACGTTTCCATTTCAACTGCCGCGTCAACCATAAATTTAAAACAATTATGGTGGGTTCCTTGACTTTTTTACAAAACCCTCGTTTCTACTTAATGGGTTTTTACAGGGAATTTCGTTCCTCTTAAAACTGGAGCATAGGGTTTGTTCTTGTCGTGCTAAAATTGGGAATTGAAAATGGGTTTTCCCTCTTTTTTGCTCTCTTTCTTTCTTGTCTCTCCTCTGCTGGTTCTTCACTCTTCTGGTTCTTATTGTCCATCCTCCTTCGACTGCGGAGCTCTCGGTCTGATGAAATTCCCTTTTACTACTACCACATATCCCCAGTGTGGCTTGTGCACATTAAGTTGTCAAGAACAAGTTCCAAAAGTCATATTGGCCGAGGGGGGAAGATCTTATTCAGTTAGAGACATCGATGACGATGCCATAAAGATTAGTGACCCAATGCTAGAAGGCCTCATCGATTCCAAGAATTGCGGTTCTTTTAGTTACATCCGTCCTCTAAATACTGGTTCTATTTCCTACACTATATCCCCCAATCGCACCTTCATCAAATGCCTGACCAGCAGCCCTGTACATGAGAATCAGACTGATGAGTACTTCTCTGGTAATTACACTCATTATAGAGGCCAAGGTTGCTATGGGTACACTGTCTACTATTCGGATTCGATTAATACATTTCTGCCTCGAGGCAGTGTGCCGGGAAATTGTATGGTTTTCCAACTGCCAGTGGTGTCATCAGTTGAGCACCAGAATCTTAGTGATCCATTCTCATTATTGACTTCTGATTTCTCTGTTGAATATCATGTGTCAAAGGAATGTCATGCGTGTCACAATGGCGGCGGCCGGTGTCTACGTGACACCCAAGAGTTCCAATGCTTAAGAGGTACTGGCATTTCTGTAGTAATACCATCAAAAACCACTTCAATTTAGCAAGCTGCTTCTATGACTTGGTTTTCTGGTTTTTCATTATCGAAAATGCTAACTGGGCCCTGGATTGTCTCTCTGTTTATGAGACACTTGTAAAAGAATTTCTAAGGTATAATTTAACTGTGTGAAAGTGCATAAATCTCCATCCTATGTGCCTTCACATTTTGATCATTTTGTTTGTACGATCAAACTTAACCACTTGGCGTGAACGTTTGCATGACCATTTATTGAGACGGTCATTGTCCCTTTAGTTAAGCTCACGCATTCAGAATTTTGCAGAGTCAACAACTTTGATTGACTGACGCTTTTCTCCATGACCATTGTTGCAGGGCGAAGTGACATGGGATTGATTCTAGGGACAGGTAATACACCTTTGATCAGTAGCTGTAAGCATGAGTATATTACATGTATTTATCTTGTGGAAAAAAGAAAATCATCTGCGGTTCTTTTGCTTCGCTATGCAACCTTAATTAGATAGTGTTTTCCTCCTTTGAAGTATTCAATCCTTTCTCGCTGCTATATTTTCTTGCTTCCATGAATTGAGGGACCCGAAACCTGAATTACAGTTATACCCGGAGTTATCCTTTTTGCTTGCTTGCTTATACTTATCATCCGGTATAACAAGAAATGGAGGAACACTTCTTCTGATCCCTTGTCAAAAGAAGACCTTGAAGAAGGCAGTGCCTACTTTGGGATCCCTGTCTTCTCCTACTCTGAACTTAAAGAAGCCACTCATAACTTTGATCCTTCCAAGGAATTGGGCGATGGAGGTTTCGGCGCCGTATACCATGGTGAGCCCTATCATAGTTCTGCTTTACTATATTCTAGACAGTTTTCTGGGACTACAGCTTTACTAGCACTATATTGTGCTGCATTCATATTTTGTATTTCTGAAACAGGAAAACTTCGAGATGGGCGGGAAGTTGCAGTAAAGCGCCTATACCAACACAACTACAAGCGAGTGGCCCAATTCCTGAACGAAATTGAAATTCTGACGCACTTATGCCACCCCAATCTTGTCACCCTTTATGGTTGCACATCACGCCACAGCCGAGAACTACTACTGGCCTACGAGTATATTCCCAATGGTACCATTGCTGATCATCTACACGGTGATCGAGCAAAGGATCACCCACTTCCATGGCCTATTCGTATGAACATAGCCATTGAAACTGCCAGTGCATTGGTTTACCTCCATGCTTCTGAAATCATCCACCGCGATGTGAAGACTAACAACATACTCCTTGATAACAATTTTTGCGTCAAAGTAGCAGATTTCGGGCTTTCAAGGCTCTTCCCCACCGATGTCAGTCACGTATCAACTGCACCACAGGGGACTCCAGGTTATGTTGATCCGGATTACCACCAGTGTTACCAACTTACTGATAAGAGCGATGTCTATAGCTTTGGGGTTGTTCTCATAGAGCTTATATCATCACTTCCAGCTGTTGACACTAGTAGGCATAGGCATGAGATCAATTTGGCCAACTTGGCAATAAGCAGAATCCAAGACGGAGCATTCAACGAGTTAATTGATCCATCTCTTGGGTTAAATTCTGATTCATCGGTGGAGAGGATGACTACCTCGGTTGCAAAAGTGGCTTTTCGTTGTTTGCAACTCGAAAAGGAAATGAGGCCTAGAATGAATGAGGTTTCGGATGCTTTGAAAGAAATCCAGGAGTACAAAGATGAGGAAATTGGAAAAATGCCGCCTCCCTCACCAGATGGGGATAATGTTGAGTTGCTGAATAGTAGCAAGGTACCACCTTCACAAGATTCTGTGACCGACCGATGGTTTAGTAGTTCGGCCGCTTCCATTTCCAGTGTTATAGATCAGGTACTTATAGAGAGGGAACGTGTATAGTGAATGGAGCAGTCATTTGTATACATACAAAGCGAAAAAGCCTTATCGATTCCAAGAATTGTGGTTCTCTCAGTTACGTCCATCCTCTAACTACTGGTTTTATTTCCTACATTATCTCCCCCAATCACACCTTCTTCAAATGCCTCACCAGCAGCCCTGAACATGAGAATTAGACTGATAAGTACTATTTGTATCTGAATAAAGCAGTTCCGACTACAGGCATTGTGCCAGCAAACTGTATGTTTTTCCAACTGCCAAAGGTGTCATTAGTTGAGGACCAGAATCCGATTCTCATTATTGACTTCTGATTTCTATATTGAATATCATGTGCCAAAGGAATGTCATGTGTGTCTCAATAACGGTGGCCAGTGTCCATGTGTTGCCCGAGAGTTCGAATTCTAAGATTAAAGAGGAAATGGTATTTCAAGTTAGACTAAGGCTTGTTTATTCAGAATGTGCAAAGTAAAATAACTTCAAATCCCATTCCTTTTTTTTTTCACCGTTCTTTATAAACTCGTCTAACCAATGTTTTTTTCTCTTTTGAGAATTTTCGTAGGACGAAGTAACCTGGCATTGATTCTCAGAACAGGTGTCGTTCTTATGTTTCATTAGCGTAATTTTGTCACTCAAATGATAGCTAGCAAGATTTCCTTTTCCTCTTCCCCTTATAGTTCTTTAATTAGCTTTCCAAGTTATAGGAAGATATCCTAGAACCATTACCCTATCTTACCATTCTCTTGAATTGTGCTTCAGCTTTTTCTTGTGTTGCGATTATGGTTATTTTGTTATTCTGCATCATCTTCAAAAAACTCGCACAAAGTGAATCAATATTCTTTTGGAAAGCTTAGACAGAGAACTACCGAAATATTGAGGCATTTCTGAGAAATTGTGGGTCTCTTTCTCCAAAAAGATACATTTATTCCGACATTAGGAAAATTACCGACTCGTTAAGAACTAAACTAGGTCAGGGGGGGCTTTGGTAGTGTCTTCAAAGAGAGTTTGAAAATGGCTACCTCGTGGCAGTGAAGGTTTTGAAAGGATTGAAAAGCAATGGAGATGAGTTCATTAATGAGGTTGCAACCATTAGTAGAATGTCTCATGCAAATATTGTGACTCTTCTTGGATTATGTTTTGAGGGTTGCCTTAGAGCTCTCATAGATGAGTTCATGCCTAATGGATATCTTGACAAATTCATATATGATGGTGGCTCCTTGTTGTATCGCTAGTTGGGTTGGGAAGCACTGTATCAAATTGCGTTGGGTATTGCCCAAGGATTGGAGTACTTACATTGTGAATGCAACACTCAAATTTTGCATTTTGACATAAAGCCTCGTAATATTCTTCTAAAGTTCTAGAAATGGTTGGAGGAAGAAAGAACATAAGTGTCGAGGTTGATCGTACGAGTGAAATATACTTTCTGGATTGGGTATACGAGAGTCTTGAGCTACGTGAAGAACTTGGATTGCATGGCATTATGGATGATGAGTCAAATGTAAGTGCAAGGAAGATGATAATAGTTGGGATGTGGTGCATACAAACTGATCCCTCACACCGACATCAATGAGTAGGGTGGTGGAAAGTGTTAGAAGGGACCGTGGAGTCTTTGCAAATCCCTCCTAAGCAGTTTTTGTATTCTCCCTCAAGAGCACCGGTTGATTCCTCCACCACACATGTCATGACATTGTGACAATGTATGCATCCTTCTACAGGAAAAAGGAAAATGTCCACTCCCGCACTTGCAAAATTCACAAGTGAAAATTAAGTAAGTGTGTATATCTTATGTCCTTGTTGACCATTTCAGTTAAAACTTGGTAATTTTGTAATGTCCAAACAAGAAATTATGAGGCTTTTAATATGGAAGTTGAACAAATTATTTGTAAATTCTTATGTGGCATGTATTTGAGGCCTTAATTTGTTTGCAGTTTCATGTTCTTTGCACAACTGTCCAACTTGACTCAGGTCAAGACCTACTGCTGTGCAAAAATAGAGTGAAATTTAAGTGTAGGGTTTGGTAGAAATTAAGACAAGAGAGCTAGATTGTTGGTCAATTTCTTTGATTCACAAAAAAAGCATTTAGGTTGGGATATGGCCATCGAAGGAGATTAAGGGTCTCAATTAGACACCCTTTTTTGCTGGTAATAACTCGCTTTAGACCTTAACTTGCTTCAAACAGTTCATCTTGTTTTCAAAAGTGCGCATTGTCCTCATGTTATCACTTGAGCAATAGTACTTTGACAAGTTCCGATAAGTCAAACTTTGTTTACTCAATGACAGTATCTGTAATTGGACATGAATGTACCTATACCACATGATTTATTCTGAAGTTTAGTGTTCATGAATCTTAGGAAATTCTCAATGTTGTTATTCACCGGGCAAGAAAAACTGTAATAGCATTCAAAGAGGTAATCGGGGTGCTTCACAGGAACAGTTAGTTCTAGTATTTGGTCAAGATGAAGGTTTCTTGGGCTCTTTTCCACAATACTAAAAGAGCCATATACGCTCAAGACAGTTCCAGGCTCTGATTGGAATTGGAACTTACCCCAGGACATAAAATTTGCCAAATTGTGCAATAGAATGCTAAAAAGTTTATTTTATTACACTGTGGACGTTCTTTTTTCTCTTAATCGGAGTTCTGGGTGTCGATATATCAACACACTTGTATATAAAGGAAGATGGTGGTCGCTTGCCAATTTTTTGCTTTTGGACCAAAATACCCCTCTTTGAGTTTACTTGGGTTGCACTCGAGGGGTTAATTTAATCTTTCTACATTCTACACTCTATTAATTTTCGTTGCTTGATTCCCAGTGGACTTTGGTGATCGCTAACAGAATTCCTCTGCATTTCTGGTTCTGTGAAGGTAAAAACTTCGAACACAACGAAACCGAAAGGAGTTCCCAACAACTTGTACGGCGCACACAGATTCCCGACTTCTCCGGCTTTGATTTTCAACTTTTCACCAGCTCCCTCAGTATTACACTGTTCTTGCGGCTGATTCGTCCTCTCCTGGTCGATCCACTGTTGCTGTGGCGATGGACGGTATAAAAGGCAGCCAATGTCGAAAGGCGAGACGAGTGCTTGTGTGAATCCCCTGCCTTGTTTAGGTGTGTTTTCCCCCTTTAATTAAATGCGTTCTCTGTCTGAAATTTGTGCGTCTTGTGACTTGGTTAGGTCTTTGGTTTAATTATATTTATGGTGCTCTCTGTCTTTATTTTTCAAGGACGAGAAAATGGTGCGAAATTGTTGAAGTAACAAGGAATCGTGGTTGTGGTGTTGGTTATTTCGCTCCAAACTAGTAATTTTACATTCTGCTTGTGAGTTATCTGAATGTTTTTGTAGATTAATTGTGTCTGCAAATTTTTTTTTGGATGGTATAGTGCGCAAGGATTTGAGTCTAGTAGGGCTAAGTAAGCAAGCAGCACTTGATAGAACTCAATAGAGAAAAAAGATTCATGTAGCCGACCCCAATTGATTTGGGACATAAGGCTCGGTTTGGTTTGGTTATGGTATAGTGTGTAGATGTTAGAAGTTTCTGATACCATAATGTATTTGTGATTAGGTAAAATGACCTTTTTACCCGCTGTAGTGCTTTCAAATTGAATTTTACTTTGTTGATTAAACTTGCCTGGATATCCCAGACAGCAATTGACCTGTTGTGCAGATATAAAATAATTGGTTCAATCTGTTTTGATTTGTGATGTTCATATGCTCTTTATGGATGAAGTGGAAGTTTTATTTGATTGAACTGGTTGGCTCCTTGGTTAACCACCTCTTTTAGCTAACGAAGTTTCATTTCTTCCAGTATTTGGTTATGACTAGGAAATGTAAAATCAGAATACCCATCTAAGTAATTGACGCCTTTTATTTCGGGTGCATTCGGTCAGGGACGGATCCAAGGCGGGTTACGCGGGGACGTGTGCTCCCGCTGACTCCCACTTGTCAATGTCAAAAAAAATAATTTTGGGTAATAAGTTTTGTATATATATTATTTGTGTCCAGATTTGGTAACATAGTCCACGTTTTGTCTGGTGGTAAGGTATGCTACCTCTATGCTGGAGGCCACGTGTTGAACCCTGGACCTTTGGTTCCAAAACTAATGTATTCCCTCTTGCCACTAGATCACCAACATTCATTGTACAACAACCCAGTAGTTTTATTACTTCTGAACCTATAATGGTAATAATAATGCCCCTAGTATTTTTTTTCCCTAAATTTTAATTTTCTCCCTTCTTTTTAAGAAAATGAGGAGAAAATTGTTTCACTTAGATATATTTTAATTTTAGAGACCTTTTACAATGATCCTTAGCCTTTCAATCAATCTTCCACGATTTTGGAGATTTAAAAGCATGTTGAGTTCTATTTGATAGAACTTTACACTATAGATGATTAACCTATGAAGACAAGTGTTTTTTTTGGTATTTATATATAATCAATCTTAGGACACACGTTTTTCTTTTTAACATGAAATATATTGATTTTTTTTTTGGTGCCGCCCCCCCTTCAAATCCTAGTTGCACCACTGGTATCGTCTAAGATTGTGTGCTCATTTTTTGTACTTTTTTTATATAAATTATGTATTACTAATAATCTTTATAGTCTATAATAAATGTCTTAATTTAGCAAAATCGTTGGCTAGGGATAAAGTTGCACGATTACAATTAATAAGGTACCCCCACCAGGTCGGATTTCTGGATCCGTCCCTGCATTCGGTCTCTGTGGATTCATTCTCAGACTTCCGGGTATTATGCTACGCACGACCTAGCCCTACGCTTTGGGCAATCCTATCTATAATGCAAATTTGGGTCGTAAGCAGGCTTTACAGATATCTTGCTGCCAATTTTACATATATCTTGCTACCAATTTTACGGGAAAACACTTCGAACCCCCCTTCCAATGCCAGGCAAAAGACTCATTGAAAGAGGAAAAAAACACCAAAATTATCAGAAGAATACCTAATCTTTTTCATGAAGAAGGTTTTCGGCACTCTCCTAGACTACTACTAGAAGATACTCCCTCCGTTCGTTTTTTAAGTGTGTTGCCTTCTAATTGCAACTTATTTTCTCTCACATCAACTTTTACAACTTTCACATCTACTTTCCACTACTTACCTTTATCAATATAATAATACCCACTAACTTTTCAAAAAAGAATCTATTTTTAAGGGCAAAATAGGAAATGTACCCATTAACTTTTAAACACACACTTATTAAGGGACAGCCCAAAATAGAAATTTCTACACTATAAAAAGGACGGAGGGACTACCATATAACCTCAAGAGCAGTTCCAGGCTCAACCGAGCGATGTCCTATGTTCCAGGCTCAATTGAATTCACAATTTACCTAGAGGAAAAGGCAACCAAAATGTATGCATATAATCACGGTACATGTTTTATGTACATTTCAAATTTGCGGTCCTCCTAACGGACTTATTGTGACACTGCTTCCTCGTTAATTGAAAAATAGCAACTCGCCCAATTCATAATGAAGCAATACCACAACGGCAGCACATACTTTTATGTTTGTAGACGTAGTCTATCTTGAATCTATAATCCGATTTCGTTGTTCTTGTTTGAAACTCCTGGAGCCTTGGTCAGTATTCTCAAGTTTCAGGTCAAGCGGAACTCGCAAGCAAAAGCTTAGAGAGCTTAGCTGATGAAAGAAAGATATTGCTCCAAGCTCCTTGTTTGTTGTTTGATTATAAGACTAACTTTCCACTTGTCCCTCAGCAACTTGGTTTTCATGGGTTTATGTTTATATATGCAACTCAAATTTTACTCTTGAATTGGTTAGTTTAAGGCTCACTGGCACTGCCCATTGTGTGGACATTGGATTTGCTTCTAACCTGTATAGGTGCCTAACTCAGGGGGTTCGTCACTAAGGCTCTAAGAGCTTCATTTACTTTGGCAAGTCTAATCAACGGCCTAGATTTGATATGACAATTAAGTGTCTACGAGCATTTCTAACTTTGATGTCAAATTTGGAAATGTCAAATTACCACATAAGCCATTTTTTACGTCCTCCAATTTGACATCAATAAACCTCGTTGGAGATGCTCCAATTCAAATTAATTGTGTTTTTTTTATGGTAAAGAGATAGAATTTCCTTTAAGTGAAAGTACGGTTACAACAGATTAATCGTTGTTATTTAAAATTGGTGTGCATAGGCAGGCTATAACAAATTTTTTAATTTTTTTTTGCCAGGAGAAAAAAACTATTAATCAACCAAACCTGTTACAACCTACAAAAAAATGAAAATAAAAAACAGAAAATATAGAAACACTACAAGAAAAAACAGAAAATACAAGAAAAGAGATCGCTGGAGCCCTTCGCCGGAGTTGTCACACCACCGTCGCCGCCGCCGCCAATGTCAGGAGTCCGGATCTAGAAACCCCAGATCCGGCTCTCCCGTGCCCAAAAATCGAGAATCGGCCGCCCATAGGGAAATGAGAGAAGCTCGAACACCATGGGGGGTTGCCGTAAACAATGGGGAAGCAATAAAGGAGAGGAGAGGAGGAGAGAAGTGAGGAAGGAGGTGGAAGGGTTGATGATAGTCACTTTAGCAACGAAAATTTTGTCCTTTATAATGGGCAACTTGTATATTAAGGAATGTCGCAAACCAACTTTTTTAACACATAAAAACATTTTATCCTCCCTCATAGAATCTCCTTCCTTATCTCTTCTTCTTCTTTTTTTAATACTCGAACTCAAAATCTGAGAAATTTTCAAAATTTCACTTCAAACTTTGACCTCAATCTCTAATCAACATCCAAAACTTTGTTAACCTTCAATTACACACCAAAACTATTGAACCGTTTTTCAATTAGGCCCTTGCCTCCTAAATCCGTCAATTTAGAGACGGATTTCGCAGAAGTGGACTGTTGTCCCTGTTAGTGGGGTAGTCAGATGGTGACATTTTCTTCTGCGGTTGTTCTAGAAACTGACTTATTTCTAAACTGACTTATTGCGCTTTACGAGATAAGTCATTCTCTTATAATACATCAATTTAAAAAACCAATTGAAGTCAAATCCCAACTTAAGTCAATTTCTAGAACAGTTTGCTGCTTATTTTCTACTCCCTCCGTCCCTTTTTAAATGATAGGTTTCTAAAATTTGTATTTTATAGCCGTTAAAAAATGCACTTCCGTGGCATGCTTTTAAATTTTCTTTGCACCAAATTAAAATACTCAATGAGCACTTTAATTTGGTATAAAAAAAATTAAAAAATTATACAAAGAAATATATTTTTTAAGAGTTTAAAATTGCACGTATTCCGATAGTGATCGCTTAAAAAAGAACGGAGGGAGTATCTTTTTACTGGTATAGTGGTATGGAACCACAAGTTGACATGCCCACATTGGAAGCCAAACTAAAAAATTAGCATTTACTTCTGAAAAAAATTATGTTCACCAATGCGCTAAAATTAGTGTCAAATAATGGTAAAGTCTTCTTTAGTGTTAGATAGCAACTTGGCTTTGCAAATTTGACAAATCATCCAAGTGAGCTGACTTGCAGTGAACAATGACATAATTGAAATCAGTGGACTAAATTCCAAATTGTATAAAAAGGACACCAAATCTGTACAACAAAGCCATTATGTTTTTTACTTTCTTAAAATTTACCATACCAAGTCCAAAAACTTTTTTTTTTCCCCCTTTTGAACGGAATTTGGAAAACAACGTGAAAAAATCATTTTAGTTGGACTCGCGCTAAGTGGCTAGAACCACTAATATGACAATCGGCTCCCGCAACAAAACCTAACCTTTTTGAAAGAGTGCTGACTGCTGCGCTAGGCATGGTCTTCAAGGTATGGGGGGGCAGACCGGCTCGCAAGGTCCACCCAATTAAGTTTTTTTTTTCCTGTTTTGAAGTCCATCGGATTGGGTTGGATTAAATTTTTAAGCTCGTTTAATAAATGGTTGGGCTTAGAAATAACTCTTCAAATCAAGCACGGCCCGTAGAAACTAGAAAGTAATGAAAATGATGTGTGTTTTATATTTATACTATCAAAAAATATTAATGAGGAAAAGAAACTACTATTATACTTATATATATACACCATATGTTATTTTTTTTAAAACATATACTCCCTCTGTCCACAAGTGGTGGCTAGCCCATGCGGTAAAACTCTTGGATACCCCACACTGCATCCCGGGATTGAGTCTCATCCCCCCCTCCCCATGTAATAGATTAGGAATGACGAATGACAAAAAAAAAAAAAATACTCCCTCTGTCTCTTATATAGTGTGGAATTTTTCATTTTTGGTTGTCCCGTAATAAGTGTGTGTTTTGAAAAGGTAATAGGACATTTTTTGTATAATTATCATTTTGCCCTTTTAAAAAGTTAGTGGATAAAAGTTGATGTGGAAAGTGTAAAGTAGAGATAAAGTTGATGTGAAAGGTGAAAAGATGATATTTCTTTAATAAGTTGGATTTACGAAGTCACACACTAAAAAAGGGACGGAGGAAGTATATGCATATATTCTTTGGCCTTTGTATAACTATAATTATAATGCTTGTAAACTTTAATTTGTAATAGGGGGATAATTAATTTATGGTTAAATACGAATGTGCTAGTTAGACAGGCTTGGGAAATGAAACTTTAATAGGGCCAGATTTAAAATTATTAAATGAAGAACGATTATTAACGGGTCGGGTTTAGGCAGACACAAGTCTCTTTATTATCTAGTATAAGCCCGGCCCGAAACCGGTCCTACCTCTTGGATATGCACCCCTAATTCAAGGTATGCTCATACTCGTGCTCTGCTCACGGACATATGTTTGTGAAGGATTGGGGAGCTCTGTTGTTCATGAGGGATGGCAGGTCCTGTCCTACCAACCCCTAAGCCGAGCCGTCCATCTCAATAATTAATGGTTCAAATTTATTTTGTAAATTATTACCAGTAAGAATTAATTGTTAATGCTAAGGGTCTACGAATTGAACCATCAATTGAAAAGATAGACGGCTCGGATAAGTTGGCAGGGTCTGCCGTTCTCTGAATCCGTTTGTGAACCAATTTGGCAAGTGATATTTCTGTGACCTTTGACTCCAATCACCTTTCGCGGTCTCTCCGGATTTTTCCTTTTGCCCCGGAGCACACTACATGTGCAGTCAGATGGAAGACCGACTTCCCGTATGATGCTATGAGTTTGGACGTTTCATCTGTAAACCGCAGTTTTTTCCGCAAATCGATTGAGAGAGAGTCAATGGGTCAAAATTGTATAGTGGTGGTGGGTCTATGAGAAAGGCAAGTGGGAAACCCCCACTGAATGGTTTCTTTTTCCTACTGACCATTTCAACGTACAAGAAGAAATTAGCCCTCTTTTTTCCGACGACTTCCGCAAGTCCTCTTTCTCCTATAACAGAATTTCCAAGTCAACTAACGTGTCAACCACAAATTCAAAACAAATTGTGGTGGGTTCCTTGATTTATGTTGGTGCAAAAAACGTATAACTGATGGAAGTGAATAAATAGTTGTTTCAAGGCGCGTTACATTGTCGTTGTCTTTAAGACGATATTTGCTCCCGCCAATTTGAGTCAATTTGGTGTGCACCGGGTTGATAGTGAATTTGATTCCAAGATGCAATGAAGCCCAGTCACGATTGATTGTTTGTTCAACTACATTATACACAGACGAAGAAGAACCAGAATGCCTTCAGATTTCCCTTGTTTCTACTTACAGAATTTCACCATCCATTCCAATTGAACCAAGTAGTGGACCTATTTCCCTCTTCCTTCATTGCAATTAGATTTTAAGAGTGCTGCTTGTTTTAAGAAAGAAAACTTGTTTCTTCCTCACCCTCCACTGTGTTAGTTGTTCATTATTCTGCTCTCTAAATTGGGTTAATCAAATGGGTATTCCCTCCATTTTGTCTCTCTTTCTTCTCCTTCACTTACTCTTTCTTCACTCTTCTGGGAAGTGTCCAGACTCCTTCAACTGTGGAACTCATGGCCAACTCAGTTTCCCTTTGTCCATCGAAACATTTCCCCACTGCGGACTCTTCACTGTACAAAATTGCGCAGACCCAGTTCCAAAACTCAATTTGGGAACTCCGGGACGGCTCTATGACCTTAATAGTACCAATGTCCAAGAAAGTTCCGTAAGAGTTAAAGACCCACGTCTAGAGAACCTCATTACGACAAAGGGTTGCGATATTTTCGATTCTTACTTGGAGTGGACTCTTCGCAATAAATCCTCAGTTAATTTCACAATATCCCCTGGTCTCACCTTGTTCAAGTGCACCACCAGAAGCCCTGAACTTGAAAAGCAACAACATAGTTATTTTCGCGGTAATGACAGTTACAGAGGCTGCAGTGGCTACACTGTCTACTATAAGTATCCTCATCCTTATCCGGTTCAAAGTTATGCAAACTTATCTCCTAATTGTTCGGTTATTGAGTTGCCAGTGGTGTCGGAACTCGGAAACCGAAATGCCAGTGATTTGTTCTCTGTGTTGGCTTCTGAGTTCTCCATTGGGTTTCATGTGTCCAACGCATGCCACGAGTGTCGCAGCAAGGGAGGGAAATGCACTGGTGATCGCTCGCAATTCTCGTGCTTTAAGGAGAAAGAAGGTAATGATGACATTCGAAAACATTCTTTAATCCATGTCAGTTTGCTCCATCATGGAAATTGTCGTTTTCCTGTATGCATTTTTCATTTTTTTAGCTCAAGCGTTATAATCTGCAAAGTAAATTACTTTGAATTGATTGATGTTTTTCTCCTTAATATTGGTCGGAGGAATCAACATAATATTGATACTTGGGATAGGTTCGATACCTTTTATCAGTATCAGTAAAGCATGATTTGAAGCCGATGCATCTATATATAGTTTTATATAGTCGAATAAATGCATCAAAAAGTTCTCCTTTTTATTGCAAAGCAAACTGCATTCCATTTTTGTTATCATGTTGAGATTCAAGTCACAACCTGAAGTCAATTCCCTTTTGGCACTAGATCCTGTATTTCGTTCCTCTTAAAACTACAGGGTTTGTTCTTGTCGTGCCAAATTGGAATTAAAAATGGGTTTTCCCTCCTTTTTACTCTCTTTCTTTCTTGTTTTTGATCTGCTGTTTCTTCACTCTTCTGGTTCTTCTTGTCCATCCTCTGTCCACTGCTACCACATATCCCCAGTATGGGTTGTGCACATTATGTTGTCAAGAACAAGTTCCAAAAGTCATATTGGGCGAGGATGAAGATCTTATCAAGTTAGCGGCTAAAGATTAGTGACATAAAAAGCCTTATCAATTTCAACAATTGCAGTTTTCCAGTGACCTCAATTCTCTAAATACGGGTTCTATTTACTACACTATATCCCCCAATCTCACCTTCTTCAAATGCCTCACCAGCAGCCCTGAAATTGAGGATCAGACAGATAAGCACTTCTTTGATAGTTACACTCAATATACAGGTGAAGGTTGTGAAGGGTACACAGTCTGCAATTTGTATCCAAATAATACCGTTCCGACTCCGGGCAGTATTGTAGTGCTATTTGGTACCAGTTAAACAAACACACAAATCACAGAACACAAGTATTTACGTGGTTCCCCAAAATCGGGTACGTCCACGGACGGGTAGCGGATTCACTATAATTGAGGAGGATTACAATCACTCACACTCACGATTACAGTCTCTCTATCACTCGTGTATCTCTCACAGTATTTTCTGAACACACTCTTGCACACACTGTGCTTGCTCTGTTTTTACACACTGATCACAGCCCCGATGGGCTGCTTAAATACACAGCAAAGGGGAGGAATATACAGCACACATGGAGCTGGAAACCCATGTGGGTAAAGGCTCAATCAGAGAGCTTTACACAGGGGAATATACTTCCCTTTTGTCTCCCACATGACATTATGGAGATGGAGCCAACCCATCCTCCATTAATGGGGATGGAGCCAACTCACCCCCCAATTATCAACAATCTCCACCTTGGCGACAATCCCCGAATCAACGCTGCCCCGATGCGCCCTTAGGCGCTACCAATCCGAGTAATTTTGATCAAGTCCAAACAGTGCTTGAACTTGACCCCACTGACCATTTTCGTCAACATGTCTGCAGGGTTATCTGCAGTCGGAATCTTCTGAAGCAGAAGATCCCCTTCTTCTACTATATCCCTGATAAAATGGAACCGGACGTCGATATGCTTGGTGCGCGCATGATGGACCTGGTTCTTTGCCAAACAGATGGCACTCTGACTATCACAGAAAACCTCCACGTTTTCTTGATCAATCCCCAAATAGCCTCCTTGAAAGCCTCTGTTACTGCCATATACTCTGCCTCTGTAGTAGACAAAGCCACCGTTGACTGTAACGTTGACCTCCAACTAATTGGTCCTCCAGCAAGTGTAAACACATAGCCGGTTGTCGACCGTCGCTTATCTAGGTCACCAGCATAATCAGAATCCACATATCCAACCAAATGCTGACCTCTTGTCTTGTTTCTCTCGAACTTTAAACCAACATCCACAGTACCCTGCAAGTACCGTAGAATCCATCTCACAGCCTGCCAGTGCTCCTTTCCAGGATTGTGTATATATCGGCTAACCATGCTAACCGCGTGTGAAATGTCTGGCCGTGTACAGACCATAGCATACATCAAAGCTCCCACTGCGTTGGCATAAGGAACTTGAGCCATTTGCTTCCGTCCGTTTTCCGTCTGCGGCGACAATAATGCACTGAGCTTGAAATGAGCTGCCAAAGGTGTATTAACTGGTTTTGTTTTACCGTCAATACCGAACCTTTGCAACATCCTTTTCAGATACTGCGTCTGAGTCAAACATACCGTGCCTTTTACCCTGTCCCGTTGAATCTCCATGCCGAGAATTTTCTGAGCCTCCCCGAGATCCTTCATGTCAAACTCCTTGCTGAGCTGAGCTTTCAATCTGTCAATCTCCACCTTGCTCTTACATGCAATCAGCATGTCATCTACATATAAGAGCAAATAGACAAATGATCCATCTCGGAGTTTGCGAAAGTAAACACAATGATCGTATTGACTTCTTGTGTAATTTTGTTCCATCATAAATCGATCAAATCGCTTATACCACTGTCTCGGCGACTGTTTCAATCCGTATAGCGATTTCTGCAGTTTACATGCCCAATTCTCCTTCCCTGCAATTCTGTAACCATCTGGTTGAGTCATACAGATCTCCTCATCGAGGTCTCCGTGCAGAAAAGCGGTCTTGACATCGAGTTGGGCTAACTCGAGGTCAAACTGAGCTACCAAGGCAAGCAGGATCCTGATTGATGAATGCTTGACGACAGGGGAGAACACCTCGTTGTAGTCGATCCCCTCTTTCTGAGCATATCCTTTGGCTACCAACCTAGCCTTATATCTGACATCCTTGGATCCTGAAATCTCCTTCTTTGCATACACCCACTTGCAACCGATTGATTTCTTGCCCTTTGGAAGTTGAACCAACTCCCAAGTCTGATTCTTGGAGAGTGAACCCATCTCCTCATCCATCGCCTTCTTCCACTTGTCACAATCTGTTCCTTGCACTGCCTCCCTATAGGTGCAAGGAATGTCATCGTCTGTAACTGGATAACCATATGCCACCGCATCGGCATATCGAGCGGGTTTTCGGATTTCCCGCCTCGGTCTGTTGGCTGCAACGGACTCTGGCTGCTGTGGTGCTTCCTGAATTGGAGCCTCCTCCTCGGGAATGTCCTGTTCAACAAAATGATCCACAGGACTCTCGACTGTCTGAACAGTCTGTGCTGGAACAAGAGAAGTCTCTACTTCTGCCTGTTCTGAATGCTCCACCTGCTGTTGAGCATTCGGCTCCACATTCTCCTTGGAAGGAACCTGCTTTAGCATAGCAGATTCATTGAAGGTAACATCCCTGCTTATAACAACTTTCCTTGACTCGGGACACCAAAGCTTGTATCCCTTCACACCCGGATTAAAGCCCAAGAAAATAGCCTTCTTGGCTCTCAGATCTAACTTTGATTCAGTTACATGATAATAAGCAGGACATCCAAAAACATGTAATGAATCGTAATCTCCAACAGGTTTCCCGGACCATACCTCCATTGGAGACTTCTCTCCAATTGCTGCTGACGGTAAACGGTTGACAAGATGCGAGGCATATCTGATTGCCTCACCCCAGAACGCCTTGCTAAGCCCGGCATTTGACAACATGCACCGGGTTTTTTCCACCAAAGTGTGATTCATGCATTCTGCAACTCCATTTTGCTGCGGCGTTCGCGCAACTGTGAAGTGTCTGACTATCCCTTCTGCCTGACAGACTTGGAGAAAAGGATCTGACTTGTACTCCCCACCGTTATCAGACCTCAGCATCTTGATCTTTCTACATGTCTGCGTCTCCATCATTTTCTTCCAAATAAGGAAGATTGGAAGAACCTGATACTTATGGTTCATGAGATAAACTCAGACTCGCCGGGAATAGTCATCAATGAAAGTCACGAACCATCGCTTGCCTCCCAAAGTTGCATTTTTGGTAGGCCCCCAAACATCTGAATGAACATAGTCCAGAATCCCCTCGGTGCGGTGAACTCCAGTGCCAAGCTTGACTCGAGTCTGCTTTCCTAGTACACAATGCTCACAGAAGCCAATTTTCCCTGTCTTGGCTCCTTTCAACAAGCCTTGCCTTACCAAACCCTGTAAGGCCTTCTCGCCAGCATGCCCTAAGCGCATGTGCCAGTCTTCGATGCATCGTCTGCGTCTGAGCAGATAGAAACGGACGCCCTTCCTATGACTGCAGAACCGTCTAGGAAATACAAGTTTCCATTTCGGCTGCCTTTCAGAACCACTAGCGCCCCTTGAACCACCTTCAGCACTCCACCCACTATCGTAATCTTGTAGCCCTTTGCATCAAAGGCTCCAAGTGAGATGAGATTCTTCTTCATGTCCGGAACATACCGAACATCTGAAAGCACCCTGATTGTCCCATCATGCAGCTTCAAACAGATTGAACCTATCCCCCGTATTTTGCAGATCGTGAAAACTCGAGAACCAGTCCCTGTTGGGACTCATATGATAGGAACATCCCGAATCTAGTATCCACTCGTCTGAATGGCCTGGTGATGATGAAACTGATAGTGCTGACTCTAGATCATCCTCCATACCCCTTGCAACATTTGCGGTTGGTTGTTTGCTTGGACAATCTTTCTTCCAGTGTCCCTTCTGATGACAAAGGGCACACTGGTCTTTCTCCAACTTTCTCCGTTCAGCGCCTCTCCCTCTGGATTTTGAGCGAGACCTCCCTCGGCCTCCTCCACCAGACTTCTTGCCCTCGGCAGGCCTATTGATCTCAGACCTGCCTCTGGTAAACAATGCTGATGTTGACGGGTCTTGGTGGACAAGCTTATCCTTCATCCGTACCTCGTTGTTCATCAAAGCATTAGAAACGTCATCATACTTGATTTCATTTTTACCGTACAATAAAGTAGTAGTCAAATGATCGTACATATCAGGCAAGGAATTTAACAACAGTAAAGCTTTATCCTTATCCTCAATGGAAACGTCCAGATTTTGCAAATCAGCTAAAATCTTGTTGAAATTGTTCAAGTGATGGTTCATAGTCATACCTTGCGTATACTGGAACCGGAAGAGCTTCTTCTTGAGAAATAGCCGATTCTCAATACTCTTCGTCATGTACTTGTTCTCCAATTTCTCCCATAGCTCCTTGGCTAACGTTTCCTTCATCACAAAGTACTTCTGATCCTTTGTGAGACACAATCTGATGGTGCCACAAGCTTGGCGATTAAGCTTTATCCAATCCTTGTCTGAAATGTCATCGGGCCGCTTCTCCAACGTAATATCCAACTCCTGCTGAAATAAAACATCCAAAACGTCGCATTGCCACATGCCGAAGTTATTAGTTCCCTCGAATTTCTCCACTTCAAACTTGGCATTGGAAACCGTATTCCTTTGCCCATAATTGCTCGTTGAGGGTGTGGACTCCAAGAACCCCTGCGGAGGAGGTGTGGGAGTGTATTTGAGAACTGCTGCTGGGATATCTGCCATTAGAAGTCTTTACACTCCACCAAAGTTGATTTCCGATGCCTGAAAACGCCGTAACGCACGTTTTTCCACCAAAAACTCAATTGTTCTTCACCTTCGGGTTCGAATCACGGAAAACGGAGCACGGGGTTAGATCCGAAACGTCGAGACTGTTCGGGAACCGGACTGAACCGGCCCAAATATGGCCTGAACCAGACTGAACTGGTCTGTTGAAGCTACTACCTTCTTTGAAAGGTACTGAACCGGCTGGATCAGACTGACCTCTGGACCGGACGGTCTAGATCCGGTTCACAATAACTCTGAATCGACCGGTCTAAGAAAAAACCGACCGGCTGAACCGGATTGCTGACTAGACCTGCTGACTGGGTGACACGTCAGCACTGTGCTGACGTGGCTGCTGACGTGGCACTGACAGGTCAGCACTGGGTGACGTGGCGCTGACGTGGCAGTTGACCACACGCGTTGACCGTTGACCACGCGCCTCTGACCGTTGACCAGCGCGTGTCACACACGCGCGCGTGATCCCACTCGTCTTCAACCTCTGACCAGCGCGTGCGTTACACGCCGCGACTGGATCTAACGCGTTTACACGCGCCGATGTTTGGGTGGCGCGTGAGTGCTCTCCGGTGATCGGATGGAGCTGATTTCGGCGGCGTTGGATTCGTCTGTTTGAGCTCTACGAGAATATGGCCTCGGAAAAATTTTCCGAGCACGATTTTCGAGATTTAGGTGTCGGACAGCAAATTTGAGCAGAGAACACAAACTGGGCTTCTGGGTTTTGTGTTTTGGCACCTCACTACACAGCTCTGATACCACTTGTAGTGCTATTTGGTACCAGTTAAACAAACACACAAATCACAGAACACAGAGTATTTACGTGGTTCCCCAAAATCGGGTACGTCCACGGACGGGCAGCGGATTCACTATAATTGAGGAGGATTACAATCACTCACACTCACGATTACAGTCTCTCTATCACTCGTGAATTTTTGACTGCTGCGCTAGGCATTGTCTTCAAGGTAGGGGTGCAAACCGGCTCGCAAGTCAGCTCAGTCAACCCAATTTAGTCCATTTTTTAAGGCTTTTAGATGTATTTAAGTCCATCGGATTGGGTTGGATTGAATTTTTAAGCTCGTTTATTAAACAATTGGGCTTGGAAATATCTCTTTCAATCAAGCCCGGCCTATAGAAACTTAATGACAATGATGTGCGTTTTATATTTATATAAAAAAAATATTGAGGAAAAGAAACCACCAGAATACTTATACCTACACGGGCTACACCATATCTTATTTTTTAAAACATATATATACATATATTCTTTGGTTTTTGTATAACTATAATTATGAGGGTTGTAAACTTACAATTTATAATAGGGGGATGATTAATTTATAGTTAAATATTAATGGGCTTGTTGGACCGTCTTGGGATGAAACTTTAAAATGGCCGGGCTAAAAAATATTAAATGAAGCACGATTATTGATAGACGTGTTTAGGCAGACACAAGTCTCTTTATTATCTAGTATAATCCTGGCCCGAAACCGGTCCAGCCCGATGGATATGCACCCTTCCCAAATTCAAGGTAAGCACATACTCGTGCTCTGCTCATGAACATATGTTTGTGAAAGATTGGGGAGCTGAGGGATGGCAGGTCCTGTCCTACCAACCGCTAATCCGAGCCGTCCATCTCGGTAATTTATGGTTCAAATTTATTTTGTTAAATATGACCGGTAAGATTTAGTTGTTAATGCTCAGAGTTCATCTTCGAATCTGAACTATCAATTGAGAAGATAGATGGCTCGAACAAGTTGGGAGGGTCTGCCGTTCTCTGAGTCTGTTTGTGAACAAATTTGGCAAGTGATATTTCTGTAACCTTGACTCCAATCACCTTTCCCGGTCTCTCCGGATTTTTCCTTTTGCCCCGGAGTACACAGCGTGTCCAATCAAATGGAAGGCTGACTTCCCGTATGATGCTCTGACTTTCGACGTTTCATCTGTAAACCTCAGGTTTTTCCACAAATCGATTGAGAGAAGGGTCAATGGGTCAAGGTCGTTATAGTGATCGTGGGCCAATGAGAAAAGGCAAGTAGGAAACCCCCACTCAATGGAGTCTTTGTCCCGACTGACCATTCCAACGTAGAAGAAAGAAGAAATTAGCCCTCTTTTTTCCGACGACTTCCGCAATTCCTCCACCTATAACAGAATTTCCAAGTCAACTGACGTGTCAACCATAGATTCAAAACAAATGATGGCGGTTCCTTGATTTTTACGAAACCCTCGTTTCTACTTATAAGAGTACTACATGTTTTAAGGAATGTAAACTTTTTTCTTCCTCTCCACTGTGTTAGTTGTTCGTTATTCCACTCGCTAAATTGGATTGAGTAAGATGGGTATTCCCTCCATTTTGTCTCTCTTTCTTCTCCTTCACCTACTCTTTCTTCACTCTTCTGGGAAGTGTCCAGACTCCTTCAACTGCGGAACTCATGGCCAACTCAGTTTCCCTCTGTCCAACACAACATACCCCCAGTGTGGGCTCTACACTGTTCAAAATTGCACATACCCAGTTCCATTTCCAAAACTTAATTTGGGAGTTCCGAAACAACCCTTCTATGACCTTATTAGTACCAATGTCAAAGAAAATTCCATATGGGTCAATGACCCACATCTAGAGAACCTCATTAAGACAAACAATTGCGACATTTTCGACTCGTACTTGAACAGGAGTCTTTGCGCTCAACCCTCAATTTCTTTCTCAATATCCCCTGGTCTCACATGTTCAAGTGCACCACCATAAGCCCTGGACCTGACAAGCAACAAGATAGTTATTTTAGCGGTCATGACAGTTACAGAGGCTGCAGTGGCTACACTGTCTACTATAAGTATCCTCATTATTATCCGGTTCAAAGTTATGGAAACTTTTCTCCTAATTGTTCAGTTATTGAGTTGCCCGTGGCGTCGAAACTCGGAAACCGAAATGCCAGTGATTTGTTCTCTGTGTTGGCTTCTGAGTTCTCCATTGGGTTTCATGTGTCCAACGCATGCCACGAGTGTCGCAGCAAGGGAGGGAAATGCACTGGTGATCGCTGGCAATTCTCGTGCTTTAAGGAGAAAGAAGGTAATGATGACATTCGAAAACATTCTTTAATCCATGTCAGTTTGCTCCATCATGGAAATTGTCGTTTTCCTGTATGCATTTTTCATTTTGTTTAGCTCAAGCGTTATAATATGCAAAGTAAATTACTTTGAATTGATTGATGTTTTTCTCCTTAATATTGGTCGGAGGAATCAACGTAATATTGATACTTGGGATAGGTTCGGTACCTTTTATCAGTATCAGTAAAGCATGATTTGAACCCGATGCATCTATATATAGTCGAATAAATGCATCAAAAAGTTCTCCTTTTTATTGCAAAGCAAACTGCATTCCATTTTTGTTATCATGTTGAGATTCAAGTCACAACCTGGAGTCAATTCCCTTTTGGCACTAGATCCTGTATTTCGTTCCTCTTAAAACTATAGGGTTTGTTCTTGTCGTGCCAAATTGGAATTAAAAATGGGTTTCCCCTCCTTTTTACTCTGTTTCTTTCTTGTCTTTCATCTGCTGTTTCTTCACTCTTCGGGATCTTCTTGTCCATCCTCCTTCGACTGCAGAGCTCTCGGTCTGATCAAATTCCCTTTTACTACAACCCCATATCCCCGGTGTGAGTTGTGGACATTAAGTTGTCAAGAACAAGTTTCAAAAGCCATATTGGATGAGGAGGGAAGATCTTATCAAGTTAGCGGCTAAAGATTAGTGACCTAAAAAGCCTTATCAATTTCAAGAATTGCTGGTTTTTCAGTTACCTCAATCCTCTAAATACGGGTTCTACTTACTATCACTATATCTCCCAATCTCACCTTCTTCAAATGCCTTACCAGCGGCCCTGAAATTGCACTCAATATGCAGGCGAATTAGGTTGCAAAGGGTACACTGTGTGCTATTCGTATCCAAATAATACAATTCCAACTCCCGGCAGTGTTCCTGGAAACTGTGTGTTTATGCAACTGCCAGTAGCGCCATCAGTTGAGAACCGGAATCTTAGTGATCCATTCTCATTATTGACTTCGGATTTCTATATTGAATATCATGTGTCAAAGGAATGTCATGAGTGTCTCACTAACGGTGGCAAGTGTCCACGTGATGCCCGAGAGTTCCAATGCTTAAAAGAAAGAGGTACTGGCATTTCTGTACCAATACCATCAAAAACCACTTCAATTTACAGCAAGCTGCTTCTATGACTTGGTTATCTGGTTTTCCATTAACGAAAATGCTAACTGGGGCCCTGGATAGTCTCTATGTATGTGAGACACGTAAAAGAATTTCTAAGGTATGATTTTAACTGTGTGAAAGTGCATAAATCTCCGTCGAATGTGCGTTTAAATTTTGATAATTTTGATTGTGCGATCAATTTAACCACTAGGCCCGAATGTTTGCACAACCATTTAATGAGACGGTCGTTGTCCCTTTAGTTAAGCTCAAACATTCATAATTTTGCAGAGTAAACAACTTTGATTGACCGACGTTTTTCTCCTTGAAAATGGTTGCAGGGCACCTGGGATTGATTCTAGGAACAGGTAATACACACCTTTTCTGATGTTTTCTGTATGCAACCTTATTAGATAGTGGTTTTCCCCTATGAAAGTATTCAATCCTTTCTCGCTGCTATATTTTCCTGCTTCCATGAATTGAGGGACCCAAAACCTGAATACACCTCTATTTTTTTTCAGTTATACCCGGAGTTATCCTTTTTGCTTGCTTGCTTATACTTATCATCCGGTATCACAAGAAATGGAGGAGTTTTTTTTCTTCATATACCATTTCGAGGAACAGTTCTTCTGATCCCTGCTCAAAAGAAGACCTTGAAGAAGGCAGTATCTACTTTGGGATCTCTGTCTTCCCTTACTCTGAACTTAACGAAGCCACTCATAACTTTGATCCTTCCAAGGAATTGGGCGACGGAGGTTTTGGCACCGTATACCATGGTGAGCCCTATCGTAATTTTGCTTTCTATATTCTGGACAGTTTTTTGGGAGTATAGCATTACTAGCACTATATTGTGGTGCATAGTCATATTTTGTATTTCTGAAACAGGAAAACTCCAAGACGGGAGGGAAGTTGCAGTCAAGCGCCTATACCAACACAACTATAAGCGAGTGGCCCAATTCCTGAACGAAATTGAAATTCTGACGCACTTGCACCACCCCAATCTTGTCACCCTTTATGGCTGCACCTCATGCCACAGCCGAGAACTTCTACTGGTCTACGAATATATTCCCAATGGTACTGTTGCTGATCATCTGCACGGTGATCGAGCAAAGGATCACCCACTCCCATGGCCTATTCGTATGAACATAGCCATTGAAACTGCCAGTGCATTGGTTTACCTCCATGCTTCTGAAATCATCCACCGTGATGTGAAGACTAACAACATACTCCTTGATAACAATTTTTGCGTCAAAGTAGCAGATTTTGGGCTTTCAAGGCTCTTCCCAACTGATGTCAGTCACGTATCAACTGCACCACAGGGGACTCCAGGTTATGTTGATCCGGATTACCACCAGTGTTACCAACTTACTGATAAGAGCGATGTCTATAGCTTTGGGGTTGTTCTCATAGAGCTTATATCATCACTTCCAGCTGTTGACATTGGTAGGCATAGGCTGGAGATCAATTTGGCCAACTTGGCAATAAGCAGAATCCAAGATGGAGCATTCAACGAGTTAATTGATCCGTCTCTTGGGTTCAATTCTGATGCATCGTTGGAGAGGATGACTACCTCGGTTGCACAGGTGGCTTTTCGGTGTTTGCAACTCGAAAAGGAAATGAGGCCTAGAATGAATGAGGTTTTGGATGCTTTGAAAAAAATCCAGGAGTACAACGATGAGGAAATTGGAAAAATGCCGCCTCCCTCACCAGATGGGGATAATGTTGAGTTGCTGAATAGTAGCAAGATACCACCTTCACAAGATTTAGTAGTTCAGCCGCTTCCATTTCCAGTGTGTGAGGTTTCATTTTACATTGCTTCACCTTGAAAGGATCGGAAGATCTATTGAAATGTTTTACTCTATATCTTTGTTGGTGTTATAGATCAGATACTTATAGAGAGGGAATGTGTATAGTGAATGGAGCAGTCATTTGTATACATACAATGTGGAAAAGCCTTATTGATTCCAAGAATTGCGGTCCTCTCAGTTACGTCCATCCTCTAAATACTGGTTTTATTTCCTACATTATCTCCCCCAATCGCACCTTCTTCAAATGCCTCACCAGCAGCCCTGAACATGAGAATCAGACTGATAAGTACTATTCGTATCTGAATAAAATAGTTCCGACTCCAGGCAGTGTGCCGGGAAACTGTATGTTTCTCCAACTGCCAGAGGTGTCATCAGTTGATGACCAGAATCCTATTCTCATTATTGACTTCTGATTTCGATATTGAATATCATGTGCCAAAGGAATGTCATGTGTGTCTAAATAACGGTGGCCAGTGTCCATGTGATGTCCGAGAGTTCTAATGCTTAAATGGAAGAGGTACTGGCATTTCAAGTTAGACTAAGGCTAGTTCATTCAGAATGTGCAAAGTAAAATTACTTTAAATCCCATTCCTTTTTTTTTCACCGTTCTTTATAAACTCGTCTAACCAATGTTTTTTTCTCTTTTGAGAATTTTCGTAGGAAGAAGTAACCGGGCATTGATTCTCGGAACAAGTATCGTTCTTGTGCTTCATTCACGTAATTTTGTCACTCAAATGATAGCTAGCAAGATTTCCTTTTCCTCTTTCCCTTATAGTTCTTTAGCAAGTTATAGGATGATATCCTAGAACCATTACTGTATCTTACCATTTCCCCTGAATTGTGCTTCAGCTTTTTCTCGTGTTGCGATTATGGTAATTTTGTTATTCTGCATCATCTTCGAGAAACTCGCACAAAGTGAATCCATATTCTTTTGGAAAGCTAAGACAGAGAACTACCGAAATATTGAGACATTTCTTAGATACTGTGGGTCTCTTTCTCCAAAAAGATACACTTATTCCGACATTTAGAAAATTACCAACTCGTTTTGTACTAAAGTAGGTCAGGGGGCTTTGGTAGTGTCTTCAAAGGAGAGCTAGAAAATGGCTCCTAATGGCAGTGAAGGTTTTGAAAGGGTTGAAAAGCAATGAAGATAAGTTCATTAATGAGGTTGCAACCATTAGTAGAACGTCTCATGCAAATATTGTGACTCCTCTTGGATTCTGTTTTGAGGGTTGCCATAGAGCTCTCATATTCATTCATGCCTGATGGATCTCTTGACAAATTCGCACATGATAGTTGTTCCTTGACATATCGCCCGTTGGATTGGGAAGCATCGTATCAAATTGCAATTGGTATTGCCCGAGGAATGGAGTACTTATACCGTGGATGTAACACACAATTTTTGCATTTTGACATAAAGCCTCGGAATATTCTTCTAAATGATGACTTTTGCCCAAAGATCTCTGATTTTGGCCCTGCTAAAGTGCCACAGAAAGTATCATTTCATTGTTGGGCGCCAGTGGAACAGTAGAATACATTGCCCCAGAAGTATTTAGTAGAATTTTTGGTTGGTTTTCCCTCAAGTCTAATCTACGGAATTGTGGTTCTAGAAATGGTTGGAGGAAGAAAGAATATCAGTGTTGAGGTTGATCATACGAGTGAAATATATTTTCCGCATTGGGTATACAAGCATCTTTAGCTAGGTGAAAAACATGGATTGCATGGTATTACGGGTGATGAGTCAAATGTAAGCGCAAGGAAGATGATTGTAGTTGGTCTTGTTGGCGTGATTTGTCAATTAAGGAATAAATTAGAGAGATTATAGGAATAGCCATAACTAGAAGATTTCGTCTATCAAGGGTCAACCATGATTATAGCCATAAAATTTGTATAGCCAAAAATAGGGATGTAACCTCTCTATATAATTGTACAATATCTCTATAAGAAGTATGAGAAAAAATATATTATGATAGCAAATTGACATGGTATCAGAGCCACACGATTTCTGGCTCTTTGTTCACGTCAAACCCTAGCCCACAGCCTCTATCCACCGCTACCTTCACATATGGAAGACGACGAAACTCCGACGAAGTCCGGTGAGTCTCTCATCAAACCTAAGTCTCTCATCGACCCTAATACACTACTCTCTGACTTATTCACCACCAAGATGGCCGAGGCTCTGTCCAAAGCTCAGGCCCCGACCTCGATTCCTGAACCTACTGCTGTCCCTATTGGCATCAAGTTGGATGGTCCCAAGTTGTCGAGATATACATCGCTGGCAAAGACAAGTTGGGCTACATCAATGGCGAGTTGCCTCAGCCATCTCCGACCGACCCATCCTTCCGAAAATGGCGCACTGACAATGCCATTGTCAAAGGCAGGCTGATCAACTCCATGGTTCCGGGGTTAATCGACAATTTTATTCGATTTCCCACAGCCAAACTGGTTTGGGATTCTGCCGCTACCACCTATTTTGATTGTGGCGATACCTCTCAAGTCTATGATCTTCGGCGCCGCGTCTCTCGTCTCCGCTAAGCAGGTGGCTCTCTGGAAAAATTTTACACCGACTTGCAAGGCCTTTGGCGTGAGATTGATTTTCGACACCCCAATCCGATGGAGTGCCCAGCTGATATCCAACGCTACAATAATCTCCTCCAAGAAGATCGGGTCTATGTATTCTTGGATGGTCTCGACGACAAGCTGGACAATATTCGTAGTGATATGTTGCAGATGCACCCATTTCCCACCGTAGAACAAGCTTATGCCCATGTCCAAAGGGAGGCTCTTCGCTAGGCGGTAATGAACGCCAGTGACCACGAACCACCTCCAGGGGCAGTGCTTGCTTCGAGAGGTCTCAAGCTTGGATCGACTGGGTCTACTTCTCAGCATATTGGGAAATCATCCTCTTCCTCCAAGGCTCGTACCCCGTCCAATGGTCTCAAATGCTCTCATTGTGGCAGTACGAAACACACACAGGAAAATTGCTTCCAGTTGCATGGGTACCCCGATTGGTGGCATGAACTCCAAGCCCGGAAAAAGCGAGATAGTACCGGCACGGCTAGAGGCACAGAAAAGGCTGCTGTGGCAGCAGCCGAACCTTATCTCTCTCTCATACCGCCCACTCCCTCATCTAAATTGGACTTCTCTCCTGTGGATCCAGGTAACCTTTGTCATGCATTGCTTAGTCATCGTCAAGATATGGACAGTAGTGCTTGGCTCCTCGACTCTGGGGCCACGGATCATATGACTTTTGATCCTTCGGATTTCTCCCACCGCTCATCCCCAAGGTGCACCAACATCGTGAATGCTAATGGAGTAGTCTCACCTGTCACAGGGGCCGGTTCTGTGACCCTATCACCCTCTCTACATTTACCAAACACTCTACTTGTTCCCTCTTTATCTCACAAGTTATTATCTGTTAGCCAAGTTACTACAGATCTAAATTGTGTGGTGCTAATGTATCCCGATTTTTGTTTCCTTCAGGATATTCTCAGCAAGGAGATAATTGGGCGTAGTACTAAGAGGGGGGGATTGTACTACATGGAAGATTTCAGTTTGGGTTGTGCGCATCACGTGTCTTCTTCACTTGGTTTCAAGGCTCGACAAATTTGGCTGTGGCATCGTCGTTTGGGGCATCCATCATTTGGGTACTTGCGGCATTTGTTTCCTGATTTATTCTCCAATATGGAGATTTCTAAATTTCAATGTGATACTTGTGTTCAAGCCAAAAGTCATCGGGTTCCTTATCCATTAAGTATGAATAAAAGTGAAATTCCTTTTGTTTTAATTCATTCCGATGTATGGGGACCCTCTCCCGTATCTACCGTCTCTGGTGTACGTTGGTTTGTGACATTTATTGATGACTGCACCAGGATGACCTGGCTATATATACTGAAACATAAAAATGAAGTGTTTACTATTTTTCGGACTCAATTTTCTGCTCAGATCCGAATTCTTCGCTCCGACAATGGTGGCGAATATGATAACAACCACTTTCACTCCTATCTTCAACAACATGGTCTTATTCACGAGACCACATGTACACAGACCCCTCATCAAAACGGGGTCGCTGAACGAAAAAATCGGCATATTCTTGAGATTGCCCGGGCTCTTCTCCTAGGTGCCCATGTCCCCGCACAACATTGGCCTGATGCCGTCACTACTGCCGTGTATTTAATCAACCGCCTTCCATCAAAAATCTTAAATTTTAAGACCCCGCTACAATCCCTGTCAGCCTCGGTCTCTCTACCTATAGCCCTAATGCTCTCTCCTCGCACATTTGGGTGTGTGGCATATGTCCACCTCCCTAAGAACAAGCGCACCAAACTTGACCCATGTGCCCTTCGGTGCCTCTTCTTGAGCTATGGTGTGCATAAAAAAGGCTATCGATGCTATGACCCTATTGCCAAACGTACCTATGTGACGATGGATGTTATCTTTATGGAATCTGAACCATTCTATCCTTCTTCGGCATCCACTTCTTCTCTTCAGGGGGAGACATTAGATGAAGAGTTGAAGTGGCTAAGTTTTGACTGGCTTGAAGATCAAAATGACACACCAATAATTATCGAGGGATCAATGGACACATCTTCAAGGCTGGACATATCCTCTGAATCTAGAGGGTCGTCGGTAATTGAGCCTACACCATCAGGAGATGACATATCCTCTGAATCTAGAGGGTCGTCGATAATTGAGCCTACACCATTAGGAGAAGAGGCTGAATCCCCCCATCCCTCAGTACCTGCAGACCCATCTCCTGAGAATATTCTTGAGGTAAGCAATTCTACTACAACTCCATTTATGGATAACATAAATACTTCTGCTGGATATACTTTACCTTTCAGGCATAACCGTGGCAGACCACCGAACAGATACTCTCCATACATTGAAGAAAGAAGGTCGAGGTATCCAATTGCCAACTATGTCTCAACCAAAAAGCTACCTGAACCCTTCAAGACATTTGCACATGAGCTTTCCACTTGTCATATTCCCACTACGGTTCAGGAAGCATTAGCGGATCCTAAGTGGACTCAAGCAATAGAGGAAGAAATGGGAGCACTAGTAAAGAATCAAACATGGTCCTTGGTTCCATTGCCCAGAGGGAAGAAAACAGTCGGTTGCAAGTGGGTCTTCTCTGTCAAACACAAAGCAGATGGATCTATAGAACGATACAAGGCGAGGCTGGTTGCAAAGGGATACACTCAGACATATGGCGTAGATTATCAAGAAACTTTTTCACCGGTAGCCAAGTTGAATACAGTCAGGGTCTTGTTATCTCTTGCAGCCAACTTGGACTGGCCATTGCATCGGTTTGACGTAAAGAACGCATTTCTCCATGGTGACCTTGAGGAGGAGGTCTACATGGATATTCCTTCAGGATACACATCATCTTCGAAAGCTGAAGTTGTGTGCAAATTGCAGCGAGCATTGTATGGTCTAAAACAATCGCCTCGAGCGTGGTTTGGACGGTTCAGTCAGGCAATGAAGAAGTATGGCTTCCGCCAAAGTAATTCAGATCATACATTATTTCTGAAGCACCAACGGGGAAAGGTGACAGCTCTAATTGTAAATGTCGATGATATGATTATCACAGGGGATGATATAGAAGAAATTGCTAAGCTACAGAAACAATTGGCGACAGAGTTCGAGATGAACAATCTGAGAGGACTTAAATATTTCCTGGGAATAGAGGTTGCTAGATCAAGGCGAGGTATATTTCTTTCCCAGCGAAAATATATATTAGATTTGCTTTGCGATGTTGGAATGTTGGACTGTAAGCCAGCAGACACTCCAATCATTCAAAATCACAAGCTCGGAGAATATCCAAACCAAACACCAACGGACAAAGGGAGGTACCAAAGATTAGTTGGTAAACTTATTTACCTCTCACATACCTGTCCAGATATTGCTTATGCAGTGAGTGTAGTAAGCCAATTCATGCATCAACCAAGCAAGGATCATATGGAAGCAGTGATCCGGATTTTGCGATACTTAAAATCCTCTCCGGAAAAAGGGCTTATGTTTTCGAAGAATAACCATCTCAAAGTTAATGGTTATACAGATGCAGATTGGGCAGGGAACTCTACAGACAGAAGATCCACCTCATGCTACTTTATGTTTGTCGGGGGGAATCTTATTACATGGAGAAGTAAGAAGCAAAAGGTGGTGGCATTATCAAGTGCCGAAGCAGAGTTCCGTGGAATGGCTAAAGGACTTTGTGAACTCCTGTGGCTCAAAAAACTTCTAACCGAAATTGGGTTTGCTCCTACCTCCGAGATGGACCTTTTTTGCGATAAGTCAGCTATCGCCATTGCTCATAATCCTATTTAGCATGATCGTACCAAACATGTGGAGGTTGACAGACACTTCATCAAAGAAAATCTTGAAGCTAAAATTATTCGGTTTTCGTTCGTGAAATCTGAAGACCAACTGGCAAATATTCTTACAAAGGCCGTATCAAGCAAGGATTTCTACAAATCACTAGACAAGTTGCGCATTGAAGATTTGGATGCTTCCACTTGAGGGGCAGTGTTGGCGTGATTTGTCAATTAAGGAATAAATTAGAGAGATTATAGGAATAGCCATAACTAGAAGATTTCGTCTATCAAGGGTCAACCATGATTATAGCCATAAAATTTGTATAGCCAAAAATAGGGATGTAACCTCTCTATATAATTGTACAATATCTCTGTAAGAAGTATGAGAAAAAATATATTATGATAGCAAATTGACAGGTCTGTGGTGCATACAAACTAATCCTTCACACCGACCATCAATGAGTAGGGTGGTGGAGATGTTAGAAGGGACCACGGAGTTTTTGTATTCTCCCTCAAGAGCACCGGTTGATTCGTCGACTACACATGTCATGACATTGTGATAATGCAAGCATCCTTCTACAGGAAAAAGCAAAAGGTGCAGTCCTGTAATAGCAAAATGCACAAGTGATCGTGGGTATCTATTTTTTTGTTCTTCTTGACCGTATCAGTCAAAACTTGGTAAGTTCTTAACGTCAAAGCAAGAAATTATGAGGCTTTAATGAGAAAGTTGAACAAATAATTTTTAAATTCCTATTTGGCATGTACTTGAGGCCTATAATTTGTTTGCAGTTTCATGTTCTTTGCACAAGTGTCGAACTTGACTCAGGTCAAGACCTGCTGCTGTGCGAAAATAAAATGAAATTTTAAGCGTGGGGTTTGGTAGAAAGACAAGAGAGCTAGATTGTTGGTCAATTTGTTTGATTCACAAAAAAATGCGTTTAGATTGGGATATGGCCATCGAAGGAGGTTGAGGGTCTCAATTCGACCCCGTTTTTTACCAGTAATAATTTTCACTTTAGATCTTAACTTGTTCAAACATTTCACCTTGCTTTCAAAAGCGTGCATTTTCCTTATGTTCCCGCTTGAACAACAGTACATTGACAAGTTCCGATAAGTCAAACTTTGTTTACTCAATGACAATATCTGTAATTGCACATAAATCTACCTATACCATATGATTCATTCTGAAGTTTAGTTTTCATTAATCTTAGGAAATTCTCAATGTTGTGATTGACCAGATTTGAAAAATGGTTTGCATAACCATGTATTTGTGAGTGAATTGGAAATTATCTCTAATATAAACCATTGAAGCGGTGGTAATTTAATTTGCATTAATAAATTAATTTTGAGTGGTAGACATTGTTTGATATACCCCACAGCCGCCGCACTAAACTGGGCCGGACGTGGCCGTTTATGGTTTAAGATTCAAAGACTATTATTCATTGGGGAGAATTAATTGGTAATTACTAGTCTATTACGTAGTAAGTAATTCTTCTAAAAGGTTTGTTTGAATCTGATGTTACTTGGTTAATAACCAATCAGTTGCAACTTTTGAGTTTGCAATTGCAATGTGGCTGTTTGGAAATGAATTGCCATGCTTCTTCGGCTGGCACCACTTCGGACCAGGGGTGTACACCGGTCCGGTGGCCTGTCCAATTCAGCCCGATTTTTTTAAGGTTTAGGATACAAATTTAGGTTTATAGGGTTGGGCCGGGTTGATATTTTAAGCCCGATTAGTTAATGTGATGGGTTTGAAAAAATCCTCAAGGCTCAGCCCGAGACAGGCCCGGCCCGAATATGATATTATTTTTTGTAATAGAATATATATACATATATGCGTACTCCCGTAGAAAACAAGGGAGAGACCGGAGGAATTTTTTTGCATGTCAAGTTTTATGAATGTTGGAGAGTTTTCACTTTTTGAACACTTTTACTGTCTTTTGAGAGACAATTTAACTGTTAAAACCATAATGTTTAATGAGTTTGTTTTTAATAGTATTACGATAATATAAAACTTTAAGTATTCCCGGTTGTGAATTCTAATTTGTGATCATTGTAGTTGATTTATTTATGTTTGTGATATCACGCTTTAGAAAAATAAATGGGCTTATCGGGCGGGTATGGGAAATAAAACTTTAATTGGACTGGGTTTGGGAATATAAAATGAAGCCCGATTCTTAATGGGTCGGGTTTGGGCATGCACAAGTCTCGTTAGTATCTAGTATAAGCTCGACCCATCTCGAGGTATGTGCACCCCCAATTCGGACAGTGGTGTGATCCATTTGGTCGGCACCACTTCAAAACACTCTTTGCCTATTTAAGCAATTACTCCGCATGTAATCCAGACAATCCGAGATACACTTCGGGAAAACTGCCCTCTTATCGCATTACTCTTCGTATTGTTCTGTAATTTTTCCTTTTGAGAGAGAGTTCAATACTCAAGTTTGGTTCGACAAACTTGTAGACTATAGTGCTGCTTGTACAAGGTGAGATCGTTGTATCTTGAGAGAGGGACACTATTAAACTCGTAGCACCCTAGCGAGGGCAAAATTCGACTTAAGGAAATTGTGTCAAACACAAGCCTCGATCAATCTCTTTTTAACATTTGTTTCAGATTTGTTCTTCCGTTTTCAAAATCTTCATTTGCATGAATTTTGCAACTTGTAAATTTGATTTCATTTTCCGTTTAATTATTTCGTAGGTAGTACTATACAGATTGCCTAACAATCTTAAGACGAATTTGTTTTTATTTAATCTGTTTACTACTCCGTACTGTTTTATACGGAATTATTTGTTTGTAGTTTTTTATTCCTTTAATGCGGTAATCTGTTGTGATATACAAAGTGGGGTTTCGATCGAGAGCTGCTCCTCGCACCTCCCCCTGACACACACCCCAAACCCGGCCCCACTCTCTTTCCGTGAATACCCTGCCCACTAAACTCTCTAATTAATTACTTTCTACTTTTTTTTTTCCTGAACATGTTCTACTTTTTTTTTTCTAACTTTATTAAATTACTTTCTAACTTTATTTATTTAATTACTTAATTACTTATTTAATTCCTCAAGTAATTAGTTTCTAACTTTATTTATTTAATGACTTATTTAATTTTAATTACTTTCTAACTTTATTTATTTAATGACGTATTTAATTTTGATTATTTTCTAATTTTATTTATTTAATTACTTATTCAATTTTAATTTGGTTAACTAAATTGTGTTTCTTGTCTTAACAATGAATAATAAATAAAACAAACTTTTAAAAATGAATAAATATTACAATCACGTTTACAATGTGCAGCCCTAATTAATATTGCCTCCAAATTGTGCTCCCGGCTGGCTTTGTGCTAGAAAACAAACTTTGTACCACAAACAAATACGTGTATCGTATCTAGTAGCCCATCTTCTAGCTTCGTCCGATGCATTGTCCGACCACCATTTTGGGATGGGCGGTACAGGATAATGACGTTTTAAGAAAACTTGGATGAAATGATTGTCAATACGGGCAATAGCTATTTCCTGACGCTCTTGGACTGGAGGGGATCACAATGACAAATGAGTAAAACAACCTATAGCATTCGGGTCAAATGTATGTAGTACAAGGTTGTACCTTGATGTGATGACAATCTCCATAGTACTACAATCCATCCAATAATCCGATGGTGCCCTAGACTCGAAGCAATCCAATGAATGTAGTAGCCGGCTTGCGCAATTCCAATCAAGATAAACCACATCGTACAGATCTCTATTTTCTTCAATTTCTTTCGTAAGCTCCAATCGTACTCGAGCCCAATTATCCTCACCATACCCGATCAGTGCGGCTATCGCCCTGAATCCACAATGACCGTCAGCTTGGACGTCAACAATGTAGGAAATATACTGCTGAATAGCCTTAGGTAATCACTGAATGTAGCGATCAGGGATGGGTGGAACTTGAAATTGAGCATGGGTCGGTTGAGTACTTTACTTTTTGATCCGAAAGATATTGCAAAGCAAGCCAACAATGTCAAATTCTTAAAGTATAAAATTTTCAATCTTTTTTGATCAAATTATAGTTCTTGATTAGTAGTTTAATTTGGTGCAAAAAAATTAAAAAATGATGCGTAAAAGTACTTTATTTTTTTATCCGAAGAAAATTGCAAGGGGTCTTAAATTAACTAAAATGGGGTTCGGTCTTAAATTAACTAAAATGGGGTTCAGAAATTTCAAGGGTAAGGGACAAGGGGATAAGGGAGGGTAGTGGGGTAATTTACAGGTCCCTCCCCCTGTTATTAGTTAGTACCCTTCCAGGGGCATAGACGGGTATTAATCTGGGAGGGGTATAACTTATACCCCTCTCAAAAAATTTGCCAAACCATGCACTAAATTGTGGGATCGGGATAAAACTTGGGGTATAAGTTATACCCCTTTCTAAACCAGCAGCCAATCGGGGCTATAGTTCCACCAATTTGTATGTGAAAATCGTTCTCCTGTTAATTGGTGAGAAGAAGAGAGGAATCCAAGGGTTTGGTTTGATGAACGTGGTTGAAAATAAGAGGTTTGTTCTATCATAAGCTTTCAGGTTTGTTTCTCGGCTTAATTGTAAGGATGGTCCCCAAAGTAATAGCGAAGTGTCACTGTGGTCCCCAAAATACAAATCGTGTCTATCGAGTCCCCAATGTTCACAATGTGTATTTAATTGGTCCCTGAGTCTAACTCCGTCAGTATTCGCGAAATTTTACTCTCCTTATTCTATTCAGTGCCCTCTTCTTCCACCACCAACAGCATCCAGCCCACCTCCATCTTTGTGACTCCACCTCCCACTATCCATCCACCACTGTCCCCCTACCCAAATTCCATGAACAATCCCATTGCACCCAACCTCAAATCTCAATCATCAATACGACCTCCTCTTAAACATGTAAACATTTGTATCTATACATCTCTATACATATATACACATACTGTATATAAACCCACCGGCGAAACCCATGTGGATAGCAAAAACTGCTCACACCCATCCGGATCGCTACTTACCCGCATTCAGAATCAAGGGCAGACCCTTGTTTGGCGTCTCAAAACCCGGATCGACCTCCTTCCTCATCTCAATCAACCCGTTTGATATTGCCGTTCTGACCAGTCCGGCGGCAAATCCGTTGTAGCAGAAAGTTCTAAATCGATGGAGGAGAGAGTAGGGTTCCGAGTTCGAACATCTGGCTAGTGAGGCAATTGCAGAAAATCCAAGGGAGTTCAGGTTTTTTTTTAACAATAAGGGAGTTTAGATTGGACGGAGGAAGTGGAAATGGTCATGGGTGCTAATAGATACATGAGGAGGAAGTTTAGGATCTCAAAGATACCGAAAACGAAGTCGAGCTCGTTGAGTCCGAATTGGGTAGGTGAGCAAGTCACCGAAACAGAGGTGGTAACGAGGACGATGTGGACATGAGGGGTTGGAAAGGTAAAGCGGCTTTTGTTTGGACGGAATTAGAAACGGCTTGTGGGGTGAGGACGATGTGGACACGAATTGTTAACATTGGGGACTCGATAGACACGATTTGTATTTTGGGGACCAAAGTGACACTTCGTTAATACTTTGGGGACCATCCGTACAATTAAGCCTTTGTTTCTCTCCATCAACAACTCTTAGAGTCACCTCACTCAACTCATAAGTGTGTGAAAAGACTGTGAAAAGAGCTAGACCAATCCGAGTTACGTTTAATCTAGCCGGAAACATGTGTCCCACTCCCAATATCACAAAAATGAATAAAGAAAAGAAAGAATGATCTTATGCAAAATGTGCTTACACAGGGGCTCCTTAGGCATATAGAATTCGAAACGTGGAAGGGAATTTTCGGGCAACAATCGCCCACAACATCAATCACAACAGTTTATTTGGCACTACATGATTGGTGATTCTAAAGTAGTTGTACTTTTTTTTTTTATATTAATCGCTCCATCCACCTGTAAAGATATACACTAACAAAAAAATCTTCAATTTTCAGATAAAAAAACAAAGCACTTCCATGCATAATTTATTACATTTCTTGATACAAAATTAAAGAGCTAATTGAAATTTTGTCTAAAAAATTACACGTTATTTCATAATTGATTATCTTTGTTGTTCTATAATAGCCTATCTTTGTGAAACAGAGAGAGGTAAAATATTGATTTTGAATATAATATCTGAATCGAAATCGTGGCTCCGTCATGCTTATGCGCATTATTGTTTTGGGATCAGAAATTGGACTGGCTAAAGAAAAATTAATCTCTCTCTGACTCTCTCCCTCTCTCATGCAAAGGTGGATAGAGTTACATGGGGCCACGGGGGTTGGAGGAAGTAATGGGTATGGTCTACGTGGTGTCGGTGTGATTCCGACATGCAGAGCTCAGCTCACTCCCCATTTCCTCCTCCCTCTCTCCTGCATGCCACCTCATCTCTCTCTCAAACAATTATCCAAATTCCCATTTGTCCAACCTCTCGTCAATGAACTTCTCTCTAGTCATATGAACCTGCCGAAAAGTAGCATAATTCTCCATATTACTGTTATCATTAGTTACGAATTTTTTTTGGTACCTACTGGATACCATGTGGTTGAGCTTACGTGGTACCCTAGCATTGCATCCGGGCCATCCAAAAGTGTACTGGACGGCCGAGATTAAAACACCATCTCTCCTCTTTCTATCTGCATATCCGAACCATCCAAAGCCAAAATAGACGGTCTGGATGCGCCGAGGGGTATCACATGGTACCCTCTCGGTACTGGAAATTGCTCGTTGGTTACAGATTTGGTGGTTCCGTGGTTGTGGCTTGTGATGATGTTTGGTTGCAATTTTTGTAGGAGTAATATGTTTGCAAGATTTATTTTTTAAAAGTAGTAGTACTGTACTATTCATAAATGTTTGTACTTGTTTTCCAAGAATTTGCAGGATTTTTTTTCCTTTTAAGGGACCATTTTAATTTTGTTTGAAAGTCGATATTTAAGGGAACATAAAAAGTGTGATTTTCTCAAAATCACTACTTTACAAAAGTATTTTGCAAAATTAGTTATGAAAGTCTCAAAAATCATACGCTTACTTTCTTTTAACATTATAGGTTATTGAACATGTTGAGCCCCATAAAGTGAACGATTTAAATCATATTTTTGAACTCAAGACGGAACCCGAATCAAGAGCACAACAGCCTGCTGTGGTACTCATTGCATAGGGGCTCAAACTTTTGGAGGTCTCATTTTTCATATTGTTATTGTTTATATTGTATACACTGACACTACGCTAACAAATTGAAGACTTGTTAGAATTTAGCAGAACCATGTGCTCGTTCATTCATACCGGCCACATAATTAGAACTGTCTATTACTCCTTTGTATGCGAGTATTATTGCTCCTTGTTGATAATTGTGGGGGTGGTGCTCAATCAATGTCTCATTTCTTGGATTACATGCTGTTGTGCTCTCGTATTACATCCCGAGCTCAAAAAAATGATCCGAACCATTCTCTGTTTAGAGCTCAACACGTCGATCATCAGACATTGGTAACTTAGTGATCGAATCAAATAACTTTCCTATCCATTTTTTATAATAATTATATGCTGCTTTTGTACCTAAGAAAATGATTTGATCACTAAGCTACTGATGCTCAATCAACTTGTTTTTTTTACATGTTAATGAACATGTTGAGCTCTATAAAGTGAGCTAAACTCAAGACGGAACACGAATCGAGAGCACAACAGCCTGCCATGGAGCCCCCAAAGTAGAGTACATAGTGTAATAGAATTAAGCAGAGGGGACCTGGCTCATAGAGACATGAAATGTGTAGTGTAAGTACTATTATATGCATTGCAAACAGTAAGTCTTCAATCAAAATCTGTGTACTGAGGGGACCCATGAGGAGGAGGACTGGATATGGTAATATCTACTACCAGTACTTTTGGCTTTAAATTCATCACTCCCCTCTCCTTCCATATGTTTGCTACTGAATTAGGCCTCGTTCCATTAATTTAAAAAACTAAAAGTCAACTTATTATGTTTTTCGAAAAAGGTCATCCCTTCACAATACATTACATAAAAAATCACAAAAAGTCAATACGTATTTCTAGTTCTGACATAAAAAAGCTAAAATGTCAAGTTAGTGGCACACCCCGTTAGCATGTACTGTATATATATTTATGTATAGCTACAGTACTCCAACTCCCATTCCCTATCCAACTTTGGGTGTGATCGATCGATTCAAACTGATCGATGGAGTAGTACTACAAGTAAAGTTACAGGGCCGTACACTCCTCCCTATTTATTGATCTCTTTGCCAAATCCATGTCTAGTTTTTCCCTTTCTTCTCAACCTTCCTTTTTCTGTTTCCACCATTTTGTCTGGAACAAAAATGTCAAATTCATTCCGCTTTTAATTCCACCAAACTTTTTGCTACTGTTTGATTTTCCTCTGCTCGCTGAACTGGGGTGGGAAATTCCATCTCTGCCCTTCAGAACTCTTGAAATAGGGAAAATTACATAAAATACCTCGGGACGTTCTAGCCTTGCAAAAAATCATACCCCGAGCTTCCACTTTTTTCACACTAATCCCTAGGCTTTTGAAATGGTACAATTGCCAGCCATTCATCCAGAAATTTTTTCAATGCCAATAGGGTACCATGTAGGGGTGCACACCTGCCCAGTGGCCCGCCCAGTACGCCCGACCCAGCCAGATTTTTTTAGGATTTGTGATACAAATTTAGGCCTATAGGGTTGGGCTGGGTTGATATTTTAAGCCCGATTAGTTAATGTGATGGGTTTGAGAAAATTTTCAAGGCCCGGCCCGGCCCGAATATAATATATATTTTTTGTAATAGAATATATATACATATACCCGTACTCCCGTAGAAAACAAGGGACAGACCGGAGAAATTTTTTTGCATGTCAATCTTTATGAATATTGGAGAGTTTCATTTTTGAACACTTTTATTGCCTTTTGGGATATAATTTAATTATTAAAACATAATATTTTATGAGTTTATTTTTAGTAGTATTGCGAGAACATAAAACTTTAAGTATTCCCGGTTATGAATTCTAATTTGTGGTCGTTGTAGTTGATTTATTTATGTTTGTGATATCACGCTTTAGAAAATAAATGGGCTCATTGGGCGGGTATGGGAAATAATTTTTTTAATTGGACTGAATTTGGGAATAAAAAATGAAGCCCGATTCTTAATGGGTCGGGCTTGGGCGGTACCCTATGACGCATCCGAACTGTCCATCCATGCTCTATTCGGCACAGGATGTACCGGTCGCATTTTTGTAAATTTAGAGGGTGTTTTTCAACCCAACAAAATCTAGGCCGTCCAAAACACCGATGGACAATCAGGATGCGCGATAAGATACCATGCATTGGAAAATTTCTGCATTCATCCATATCCATCCATGGAGGCTTATAAAAGAGAGGCCAATCAATTTTGCCCTCAAATTGGAAATTGTCCCATTGGTTTTCTTGTAATTATGCCATAATGCTATGCCCTTTTGGTCTTTTGGCTATGTATGGCTAAATTACGCATTTGAGTTTATGGAGTTTGTTGCTTTACGGATTTGAGTCCCTAGAGTTTGTTGCTTACGCATTTGAGTCCCTAGAGTTTGTAAATCAAAATACACACGGGCAACACACTCGTGCAACGCACAAAACCGTTAAACTAGTCTGTTACAAAATGACTCTGACAATTGACATTAGACTTAACAATTTTGTCCCCATTAATGCACATATATGTATGTGTGCGTACAATCTACATAGACTTACAATGCGTGCTAACAAATTAGAGACGAAAGCTAAAGGAGGCCATGGCCCCTTAGGTTTTCTAATGTTTAGAGGAGATCCCTAGCATGAGTAATGCTTGGCGGACGTAGGAATGCCAATTTTGTTTAATTTGCAGGGACCACTTTTCAGTAATATTACAAAAAAAATCTTAAAGTACACTAAAAATAGAAAGAAAATTGGGGGGAGTGCAAGGGCCAAACACCCCGCCCCTGGACGCAAGTGTTAACATAGGATGCCCCCTTGGTATTAGAGATTCAGTAAGATTTTTTTTTTTTTTTGACCATCCAAGATGAATTTTATTAATTTTTGGATGAAACGGAACTGGGAGTTCCACCTGAAGAAGCTGGGGCCGCAGTAGCTGCAGAATCTTCTACTGGTTGTGTGGGCTCGACGTGCGCTTGTATGATCTTGAGAGGCTTACTTGTCTTATAATTTAGCTGCTTTATCTGTTTGTGGTTTCATTGAAAATCAACCATTTGTACAATTCTTTGATAGAAGAGAGAGAGATAAAAAAAATAAGCTGGTTGCTACCATTGTTAGCTCATGATTTCTTAGTATAGATAAATTTATTCTCGGTTACTCCCGCCATCCCAACCAATGACTAAAGGGTGGATTTGACAAGAAGCAAGAAATTGTCTATATTAGTAGTTTTTTTTTACTAGTGAGGTGTCAATAACTCCACGCACGTATGAGCAGTAAACGAATTCCATTGATGAAATCATGTAAATGACATTATTATTTTGCAGATTCTAGTCTAGTAAACATAAAGCTAGATTTAGATGTGGCTTATAGCCCGTCTCGTTGTATCCCTTGCCTGTCAAGGAAAAGATTTGGGGTTCGAGTCTATGGAGACACATCGAACTTCCATTCGCTGTTTAACCTACTAACTAACTTCCCCATTAATCCCCGTTTTTGAAAAAAAAAAGAAAAAAGAAGGAAGCTAGATTGCAGGAATCATTGACGTGATTGTTGTCATATTGATCTTTATTGCCATGTTATTATAAAGGCTAATCTATGAGTTGTATTTTTAAATGCCATTTATTATTCACAGAGTTTCTTACTCATTATTGAGATGTTCTGAGCCATAAATGATGGAACATGATAATGAGTGCGGAAATTGATTTGGGTCTCTAGGTCTGTCCTCCTTGATGCCTCGTGGCTTTGATTTAGGGGCATGGTTCTACAGCAAAACGTCCCTCTAGCTCCTTGGTTCTTAGATGTTTAGGGGGCTACTGTTTTAGTGGTATTCTGAACGCAGCCACTTTGAACATATTGCCAAAGGTTAGGTCTGTCCTCAACCATCCCTTGCCCATACCCCTAATGATTGAGGATTAGATGGGTTCTGTTATTATCCATATGGTAATTTTTTCGTTGCTAAAAGCAAAACTTTAAGGCCTTTTTCGGTTTGGGCTTCAAGACCCAGATTTTAAATTAGTACTCCATCATTATTTCTATTTCTCTCCAATCATTACCTATATTTTCAATTTTTATTTTTATTTCTCTATACCTCTCTCCAATCATTACCATATATTTCTAATTATTACTCACATTTCTTTCTCCACTCAAAACTAAAATTCCAAATCCGAAACCCAAACCCAACATAACCTTCGTATTCGCAGCTCTCATTTGTTAAAAGTAACAATGATTTTAAAACTTTTATAGAAATAATTGGCTTCTAGCAACTTTAGCTCGTAGCATTCTTATGAAAAGTTAGTAGGTTTTAGCAATTGGTGCTAAGAATAGAAAACTCCGCTTAAGGCCCCTTTAAATTCTATGATGTCGAGCTTAGTCCCATGTATGCATAGCCGTTCACTTTATATCAAATCCAAGACGAATAAATTGAGGTCGAGTTTCCCGTTTACTAAAAGCTACTCCCTCTGTCTCTTTTTAAATGTGTGATTTGGGAAACGTGTATTTTTTAGGACATAAAAAAATGTATTTCTACTCAAAATTTTTGAAATTTTTTTGCATCAAATTAAAGTACTCTTTGAGCACTTTAATTTGGTGTAAAGAGAGACATAAAATTATATAGAAAAATACATTTTTTACGGGTTTGAAAATGCACGTATTCACATAGTAGACATTTAAAAAGGGACGGAGGGAGTATGATTTTAGCACCAAAGGTGATTTTCACAAATTGCTTTTAGCAAAATGAGTATGTGAGAGAAAATTGATTTTTAGCAACTTAGCTAAATATAGTGGAAAATTAAAGTAATTTTAGGAACCAAGCTAAATTCAACTTTTATGAGAAAACTTTTAGTAAATAGGAAACAATGAGGTGAGACGTGAGAGGCCTCTCCCATTTTGTACCAAGCAGGGGTAACAAAGGTCCGGGGTGGTCATGGAACCGACTTTTGGTTATGATTACTCCATTGAACAACCAAATATTAGAATTTAATCTCATTTGGCGTTTGCTAATAGTTCTAGTGACTCTTTTATGTTCTAAAGAATCTAAACATATAGTTCAGGGTCATGTAATTTGAATGGAAAATGGGTATATCGGATCAACTAGTTGTACGTATTTTTTGAGCTGATTTTTTATGGGGTCACTCGGAAAAATATTTTTAAATTTTTTAACGGTTCAAATCATTTGTGCGGGATCCGTAAGTGGGCCCCGCAAGCTGTCGGTTCACTTAGGATTTCCGATCCAATAAAAATGAGTTGACATTGGTGGAATATACCATGGCTTTTGAAAAATTGAAAAGCAAAAACGTTTACTGTATATTGTAGGAGATCTAAATAAATTTGGAAAGCGAAAAGCTTATCCCTAAATGAAGCCTAATTTGTTGTCACTAAAAAATGTCCTATCTAATTTGTTGGTATAATACATGTTGAGTTTTCAATTTTTCGAAACATGTACGAAATTGGTCTCATTTTAAAGGTATCGTCGAAATATTTTTAATCGTACATATTTTAAGAATATCAGATTTATAACATAAAAGTTATTCATATTTTGCATAAATGTAAAAAAAAAAAAAGTGCAAGGGACATATATGGTATTAAAATTTGACATCAAAACATAAAATGGGTAAAATGGGATTTAGAAAACATGAATAGTGAAAAGTAAAAATGGAGATGGGTTTTTATTTTTGTGTTGGACCTCAATATATTTTGAGACAAAAAATTTGGAGCTCTAAAATAAGCTTTATGGGATACTTGGATCTTATTTGGTCTTCATATCTCCAAATAATTGAGTTATGGAATTTGGTTGGAGATGCTCTAATGCCCATTTTAAAAAAAATAAAAATAATTGACTATGTTCAAGCGGACCCTTTGATAGTTAGATCGACAAAAATACCTCATAAGTTTTATACAAAAAAACACGGGGAACAAATTAATACTCCCTCCGTTCTTTTTTAAGTGATCCGCTTGAGAAACGTGTATTTTTATAGACGTTAAAAAAGGTACATCCGTAGAACATTTTTAATTTTTTTTTGCACCAAATTAAAGTACTCAATGAACACTTTAATTTGGTATGAAACAAATTAAAAGATTTTATAGAGAAATATGTTTTTATGGGGTTTGAAATTACACGATTTCCCATATGAACCATTTAAAACGGGACAGAGGGAGTAACTGTTTGCTATTGATAGCTCAAGAAGGTTTCGGTTCCCAGTATACTGATCGGATTTCATTTTGGTTCTGAATGTAAACATTACTGACATTTAGTCCCAAACCTATCAAAATCTATATCAATCAAATCCCCAAAGCTAACGCCGTTAGCCCAAAATGTTACAATGAGAGGCATGCCAAGTATTTTCCCTCTATTTGGTCTCTCTTTCTTGGAATTTTTTTTTTCCGAAAAAACATTTTTTTTTTACAGTTTCCTTATTGTTATTTTCCAATCTACATCTGGACTGTTATTAGCATTTTTTTCCAATTTATAATCCTTCCACTGGATTTTGAGCATACCTAGACTACTATATATTGAAGCGATCGAAGTCCAACAGACATTTTTACAGGAGTCAATTTTTAAGTAGTCCCATTTGAACTTGGCACATGCTTACAATGAATGTTGTCTAACTTTTTTTCTGCTAATGAATATATTGGTGAAATGGGTATGTGTGTCTTTGCCAGCTTGAAATCCGCCCAACAACAGCATTCACTAACGCAAACGTGCATGTAGTAAATACACAACATGCCTCGTTTAATGCTCATATTTGTTGCACATGCTCTCCCAAAATGTTTAAATAAAGTTTCAATTGTTGAACTATTCAACACAAAAAATGTAGATAAAATTAGTGCTGTTCACGGATCCGTTCGGTTCTCAATCCGATCTGCTCGTAGCGGATTGTCGTTTTGTGCATCTGCAATCCATCCGTAGTGATATACGGATGGTCGGTTTGGTTGCGGATTTGACGGATCAAAGAAGGATTTTGACGGATCAAGCAGATCGAACCCGACCCGACCCGAACCATATCCGCCAAAATAAAAATATTAGGATCCGTATCCATCCAATAACATATCTCGGGTGAGTACGCGGACGGTTCAGTTTGGGCGGTTTGGACGGATTGGGCGAGCCGCTATAGCCCTACATAAAATATTACTCCCTTGGCACTGAAATTTGAGAGATGACTTTGAATTCTAAGGTTGTTAGAAGTTGTATGGGATCGATTGACGATCAAATTTATCTTCACTAATCAATGGAAAGTGCTACATACGAAGCCTTACCTTTGTTGCGATACTGCATTTTCTTTTACTTTTATTATGAGAAGTCGGAACAAAAAATCGCAAATGGCTTAACAAAACAACAAATTAAGTATAAAAAAAACTATACTCCGTACCATAAAATGGTAGTGCAATATATACCATGAAAAAGTATAAAAATCCATCGTATGATAAATAGTAACATTTTGCAAAATCACTTATTTTTTGGCATCCAGTATTAACAATTTTCACAAATTAATTGATATAACATTGACTGCAAAAAGACATACTCCCTCCGTCCCAATATAAATGTTCCCAACGGAGACCGTGCAAGTTTGACCTTAAAAAATAAAATACTTTCGAAATTACTTTTTAAATTTTTTTTGTACCGTTCAAAAGATTTCAATGAGTACTTTTGAATGGTGTAAAATTTTTTGAAAAAAAAAAATCTAGAAATATGTTTTCTTTTAAAATCAAAATGACACGACTTTATGTAGGGAGTATTTAAAATGAGACCGAGGGAGTACCATTAGGTCACATATCAAATATCGGTCCCCATATTTGTCTCTCTCTGCCACTGGCAATGCATTAGATTTCAGTTTACTAAGAAACTTAATTTTTTTTTGATACTTTATTAAGAATCTTAATTGCACTTCGTTTAATTTTAGACGAAAAGCATCGACGTTAAGATTGGTTGTGTAGGACTGGGTATTTACCAATATTTGTTGTGAAATCTGCTGATTTTTAGGTTCCGCTTGGATTGTGAATTGATATGTTCTTGTTCGAAAATCAGAACACTTTTTAAGGGTACGTGCACTTTATGAAAGCTTATCTTCAGCTAAAACTCATGGCGTGGCCGTTTTAAGACAAATGGAGTATAAGAATTATGACGGTCCTTATTTTAGTACTTCAATGTGTCTTTTGTCGTACTAAAAAAAATGTACATAATGACATATAAAGCCCAATTTCAAATTCACAAGACAAACTTGCATTGTTAAGGTTGAATTCTAGAAGGGAGGAATGATTGAAGATGTATTATGAAAAGTTTGGAGATTCTTTGAAACACGAGGGGGCTTTCGATATTGATGAAAAAGAGTTATTCTTGGAATTAGAAGTCTTGAGAGAAGAAGCTTTACCAGAAGAGATAACGAAACAAATTAAAGTCCTCAAATATTTGAAATTGATGGACAATTATATTCCATATGCACCTATTGCTTAAAGAGTACTAACAGTACTATTGACTATTCCCGTTATAGTTACCGAAGAAAGAAGCTTTTCAAAGCTGATATTTCAATAATGCATTTCAAAATCTTGTAATGGCCGGGTTTTTTCTTCTTCTTCTTTTTGAATTAGTGATATTTACATTACGAGTTTGAAATGGTTATTGTTTTAGGGTTATTTTCTTACTGAAAACCATTTATCTGTCGATTACTCCCTCTGTTCAAAAAATATAGTCCCTCGATTTATTCTAACCGGATAGAAAATTGATTATATCTTTCAATCGATCGGTTATACATTTCATATGCAATATAGATATCATTTGATAGATCTCAATTAAATCTAAAATACAAAGTTTTTAAAATCACCTAAAACATTATAGATTATAAGATATATTACATTGAAAAGTGACACGAACTTTCAAAAGAGCTAGACTATATTTTTGGAACAGAGGGTGTATTAAATAGATCAAGATTGTATCTCTAGCTAGCTTTTTGTGATGAACTTTCTGCCTATATATATATCTTAGGATGATCCTAACTGCACAGATGGAAAAGGGACAGAAAATGTATAGATCCGTTTGGGAACCCACTTTTGGGTCCCATACGAACGATCCGAACCGTTCATTCATCTTAGAATAATTTTCCAAAGGGCCTTGCAGGAAACCAGCTCAATCGGACCTCCGTAAGTGTTTGATCCAAAACCCACCCCGTTTCATTTAAAAATTGGAATGAAATGGGGTGGGTTTTGGATCAAGCACTTACGAACGTCCGATTGAGCTTGTTTCTAGCAAGGCCCTGTGGAAAATTATTCTAAGATGAATGAACGGTTTGGATCGTTCGTGTGGGACCCAAACTGATCTGTATATTTTCTGTCCCCTTTTTTTCTGTACGTGTAGCAGTGTCCTATATCTTAATCTCTTGCACTTGATAAGCATGTACATTAATCTAGTGGGTATTATTTATATCGATCCGAGAATCACGGATCCACACAATTAACCTCTTTGGGAAATTGAGGTTTCCAAGTTAAAGAATTCGCCTGACCTCTGTTAAACAAGGTCCAAAATGATTAACTTTGCTTCACTACTGAATGGAATTAGGGATTTAGAGCGATCACGTTGATCGCACAATCAACAGTTCGGATTTGATCACTGTACTTGCATGATCCGAGTACGTTGTCCATTGCCAAGATGAAATTCGAGCCGTTGATTACCAAGATCAACGGCTTATGTGCCGCACTACAGGATCCCTGGATTAAAAGTTCTTTATTTTGTATAGGAATGTCAAAATGTATGGAGGCTTATTAAGAATTCCATAGGAGTAGGTGTGAACACAAAGCTTTGTTAGATCAAATGTCTGCCATTGAGATATTAATGTGAGAGCTAAAAATATATTCCGAGTGAAAGCAGAATCTTTAATAACGTATGAAATAATTAAATTAAGGCTTTTATTTTGGAATAATTAAATAATTAGTCACTGTTAATGTTAGTTGGGGTTAATTTCACTTTTATGCCCACAACTATTTAAATTTTGTTTGTTTCACCTCTCATTTTGATTTGCAGCCAATTAGAGACTTAACTTTGTTGGCTCTAATTGGCAATACTCTCCAAAGCTTAGTCACATAATCTTTCAAAATCTTTTATGCTCACGCTCTCAATCATCGCACTGCACTCACGCATTCAATCCTTGCTATCTTGAATTTTAATAGTGTAGGATGTGTTTTAAAGACGTTTTCACGCTCGTACTCTTGCTAACGTACTTGCTCAAGAATTATACGACTTAGGTCCAAAGTATGAACTGAGTTCATCCCACTTGACGTGCACACTACTTCATTTCGCAATATTGAAGGGAAAATTGGTAATTTTCCAATGATTTGCGCCCAATTTTTCTCCCTTGTAGTATTCCACAAAGTCGCCATAAAAAAAATGTATCGAAATATGTAGCCATCTTCGTACTCAAATATGGAATGGCGACAAGGCTTCTGACGATTTATGTCCATAATTTGGTCAAATGTTGTTGGTATGACTCAATAGGTTTTGATCAACTATTGACGGGATGAACTATTTGCAATTGATAGTTGAAGAACGAAGTACACGAAAATTGGCTAGTGAAGGGTATATAGTAAAAGCACATTTCGCTTGCTTCAATTGTTAAAACTCAACCAAAAAACAAAACTCAACACATTTAATTATACTCTAACTCGCAGATTAGATTTAAATTTTCTTGAGAGTACAATACTTGAAACAAAAAGCAATAACTTGTGACAACAATATTGACAATTTTAGATTCGAAAATGATAAGGGTACACCACCACGCGTACCCCAAATGTACACCAACATATCCTGACAAAAAATCATTTTTTGATGTTCCGGATTTGAAATGAATTCTGGACTGGTAAAAATTCATTTCAAAATCCGGACCATTAATTTTTGAGATGGACGATCAGGATGTATTGGCGTGCATTTGGGGTATGCATCTTGATTTTAGATTAGAGATTATAGTAACCAAGACAAGAGTATTGGTTCAAAGAAATGTGCATGGCCTCGGCCTGTGTGGCTTTTTCTTCAGTGTTGGTGGGCGCAACGCTGCCTTTATTGCAGTATCAAATACCCCCTTCACATTCTGAAATGCCAAAAAGCAGAAAATTAATGGTAGAGAAAAAAAAAAAAGAGATTTAGTTGGGCACACTACTTCTTTAAACAAAAAAAAAAAATTAAAAAGATATTATTCTACTGGAATAACAGTGAATGAGAATAATAATACACCTCCTCAGGGCAATATAAATCCAATGGTTTGTGGGATTATGTATCAGATCTATACCAAATTCGGATCGTAAACATTTGAACCAATAATTGAATATTTTGTCACCTTCGGATATACATTCAAATTCGACGTTCATTATCCGGTCAAACAAACGAGAAAGAGGGAGTAGTGCTTGCCTGCTGAGTTTTGGAACTGCATTCAATGTAAGCAACTGCACCTATCATCTTTTTCAGTTCTTCCCCCTGTTCAACAAACAAAGGAACTTCTTACTTTTTTGTAGAGTGGAATAATTTGGTTATACGTAGAAATGCTTTACTTAAAGGGCAGGGACGGAGCTAGGGAGGAGGGACGGAGCTATATAATTTGATAATAATTTAAGATTTTTCAAATCGTAGCGGAGGCGACAGCCCTTCTAGCCCCCCCGGCTCCATCCTTGTAATAAAGGGGTAAGATGGATATACCTGGGCAGTTGTTATAGGTGTTGCATTAGGATGACCACTCAAATACTTCTTGTCTCCTCTTAAGTCTGCTAACATTCCATTCAATTAAAGAAAATAAAAGAGAAAACATATTGGAAAAAAACTGGGTAATGATATAAGATCACAATGTGTTACCAAGCTTGGTTCCTACTAGCACAATGGGTACAGTTGGAGCATAGTGTGTCAGCTCAGGGATCCACTATTTCAGCCAAATAAGAAATGGGTTTTATCAGATATCAACATGTACAATTGAAAATTGAAAAACAATAAAATTCTATGTACTAAATTAATTTTCAAATATACAATATTGGGAAAGAAATGGAAAAAACCTTTTTGTAGATGTTCTCATAGCTAGCCTTGCTAATAAGAGAGAAAGCCAATAGAAACACATCAGCTCCTCTGTAACTTAGAGGCCTTAGCCTGTTATAATCCTCTTGTCCTGCAATTATCTCCCAGATTAATCTAGTTTTATTTGTTTAAAATTGCCGTCTTTACTGGAATCGCGTTATCTTAAAAAGAAGTTTCGAAAGGTGATTTTGAATTTTAGGAATTTTGACTTACCTGCAGTATCCCACAGGCCAAGATTCACTATGCTACCATCCACCATAACATTAGCACTGAAGTTGTCGAAAACGGTTGGAACATAATCCTATTACAAGAGAGCATGGTCGAAAATGAAAAACACAAAAGGAAAAAATTCAACCACATTCATAATCGGAATGGTTATAGAAATCAAAACGTAACAAATCAAACATATTCTTACCGTGGGGAAAGAATTGCTAGTGTAGGAAATCAACAAGCACGTCTTTCCCACCGCGCCATCTCCTACAGTCACACATTTGATGAACCTAGTTGTGCTCATTTTCTTGGACTTTCCTCCGTAAAACTCCGTATTTTTATACCTTTTCGATTATACAACAATTCTGTACTAATCTTCATTTACACCCTCCTCCCATCTATAAATGCTCTGTATTTTGCAACTATTAACAAGTACAAGAATAGAAATCCAATTTTGAAGATAATTTGAGTGAGAGGGTGGGATTTCAACAACCTGCATACATCAAATAAATCATTGTTTTCATAAGCTTTTTCTTTGCTTTAAGTGCAAGGCCAAAGGCAAATGAGACTTTCATCAAAATTAGGTATAGTGGTGGTGTTAGTTGGGTTAAGTGATAGAGAAGGGAGGGAATGAATGATTGAAAGTGATAGAGAAGGGAGGGAATGAATGATTGAAAGTGGAAAAATGAGTTAAATACATCAAGATTTTTAATTTTAACCAATTTAGGACAAGAAGCCAAAATACATGTGACCTAAAAGTATTTGGTAGAGTCTAAATTTTTAGGCCGCTGAAAAATATTGTCAATATAATATAAAGGATCCATACATTGTTGATGTCTACTAGTAGTACTTTATATAAAAGTTACAATAATAATACTCCCTCCGTCCCATTATAAGTGTCTCCTATTTCATTTTGGGATGTCCAAAAATAAGTGTCCCTTTTGTAAATTTAGTGCGTAAAAGTTGGTACATTTTCTATTTTGCTCCTAAAAGTAGATTCTTTTTTGAAAAGTTGGTGAATAAAAGTGTAATGACGATGTTTCCATAGATAGTAAGTGTGGAAAATAATATTTTACATATGTAATTTTGTTGACCCTTAAAAATGCGTGATAGTCAAATAGGGATATTTAAAATGGGACGGAGGGAGTATTACATAACTTAGTAAGCAATGCTAGGGGCACATCTCGGTTTGCCATTTGATTTTCAGATCTTATGGGAAATCCCATAAAATCAACTGGATGATTTTATGGAATTTCTCATTTTAGCACGTAGATTTTATGGGAAATCTCATAATATCAACATGCTAAAATGGAAAATCCCATAAAATCATCCAGTTGATTTTATGGGATTCCCCATAAATTCTTTTGGGAAACCCAGAAGTGTTCATCCATTTTTTCATCTTCTCTCACAAGTGAAGGGACATGTGGGGTTGATGCTGTGCAGCCCGTGCACAGCACGGTGCTGTTCACATCCGAGCCATCCGTTACTCGGATGGACGGCCCAGATTTCACCTCAACACATTTGCATCCAAACCATATCGCCATCTCTTTGTACTTCTTATACTTTCAACAGGACTAACAATGTTATTCCAACCATTGAATTCCAGGGTATTTGTCCCCAGATCGATCAGCTCCCCACCATATCGCCATCTCTTTGTACTTCTTCAAATTCTCATTTTTAGGGCTCACCTTGAACCCATGATCACAATTCGAGTCATTAATTTGTTACGTAATTCCTGCAAGAAAGAACATGTCCCCCAAAAGTTCCATTAAATCGAATATCGATAGATATGCGAACAAATTGTAGTGGGTTTTTTAAATTGACCGGTTAATTTTCTAAACCTATTTACTGTCCATTTCATTGAACAAAAAAACTTGTTCACATGCCTATTGATAATCAGGGGTGGTTTTCTATTGCACATGCTAAGAGTCACAAAAGGGCTAAAAATCACAAAAAGGGCTAAAAGTCATATGTCACTCTCCTCACATATGCATAAACTTTTGGCTTTTGTTGGGAAATAATTTGACTTAAAGTCGACTAAAAATCATTTGGATGAAAATGGGAAACCACCCCTAAGTTTAGCTTATTTTTCACACGTGTCATCTCTCTAGGGGAGTATAAGGGATAGGTTACGGGCAGAGCTATATATGGGCTGGGCGGCCGCGGCTCCCCAACTTCTTATTTAGTAATATATTTTGTATATAATTTTTATAGATATTCTTTATAAAATTATAAAGTTTTGGAAATAATTAAAAACTAAAAAAAAAATCCATTTGGACAAAACTAAATTATAGTGAATGATACCGTGCGATAATGATACTATATTCGTCGATTGATAGCATTATAATAATACTCGAGATTAGTTTTCAATTAATCAAAACCACAGCCATAAAAATTCGAATGACTGGATTTTATCTTGAAAAAATTATAGAAGGAAAATTTCTTTCACTGGGCTTCCCTACTGCAGGTCACTATTATGATTGTGTGTCTTCGTGCAAGGCTGGGCCAACCTTAGTTGCAGATGTCACTGGGCCTACTTGTATAAATGTCAAGGCCCGATCACCATGACAGAGAAAAGCTTTTTTCAGTTTTCATGGCAAAGAAAGGCAAGCTGGGGACCCCTATTGGCCTTTGGGAATTTCTTTATGGTAACTTTAGCTTAATTGGCTTTGATCTACTCTTGCATTAGGGCTTCCCAACAAGGCAGTTGATTGTATATGAAAGATATGAGTTATGTTTGGATGATTGGAATCTTGAGTGAGAATATTAGAAATCTATTTAAGTTAATATTAATTTTTTTTCTATAATTAACTCAGAGCAAAGGAGAGATTAGATTTCCACTTAATATGGAATTGATTCCTCCCTAAAATAATCGGCTTAGGGCCGTAATAATCGAGTAGCTCGACGGGCTGGGTTACAAAACCTCTAGCCCAAGCTTTACCCATTGGGAACCGGCCGGTGGGCCTAAGACAGTGCTGAAATAGGGGTCCAATCTGAGCTAGATTTCAACCGGCTCAAATGGTTTCCTAGGAGTAAGGGAGAGATCAGATTTCCACTTAGTATGGAATGTGATTCCTACCTAAAATAATCGGGCTTAGGGCTGTAATAATCGACTAGCCCAACGAGCTGGGTTTCAAAACCTCTGGCCCAAGCTTTACCCATTTGGGACCGGGTGGGCCTAAGACAGTGCTGAAATAAGGTCCAATATGAGGTAGATTTCAACGGACTCAGACGGGTTTTGAGACATAGAATTATATTTACACCGGGAGCGAGTGCTACACGTGAACAACATAAAATGTGACCTAAATGTCTGTTGTGATTAGTGGCGGATCCAAGAATCCAACCCAATGGGGGCACCTTATTAATTATAATCATATAATTTTTTTTCTAGTCAACAATTTTGCCAAGTGTGTATGCTAAATATAGCGTTATATTACATAATTATGTTAAATATATAATATAAGTAATTTTTTTTTGAGGTTTGAGCGGGTCAGCTGGGTCACGTGCACCCGCATGACCTAGAGTGCGCGTGATCCCCTTGGATCCGCCCCTGGCCGCGGTCCTATTATGGGTGGCTTTATGGATGTGTGGGCCACCATCAATGATTTTTTCAGAAAGGCCCAGTTATATACTTTTGGCCAAGTTACAGAAATGATCTGGTATTAGTTCTGTGAAGGTATTCAAGAGACCTTTAGGATAAAATTCATGCCATATACTTCACAAAATTTCAAAATCTATAAACTTGAATGACTCAAAGGAAGTAGAATATAGTACGTATTTGTTGGAATTTTTTTTTTGAAAAAAACTGTTCAAATTGGAATAATAATGCATCCTACATACACTTGTTTCATTTAAAAATTTACTTTTCTCATTTTTGGGACATCCCAAACCCACCTCCATTTCTCATTTTTTTTTTTTTTTGGTTTTTCGAGAATCAATTCCCTCCAACCCATCCTCTATGTTAAGGATCACAATGACACTAATTAAATCCATGCATATATAGTGGACCGACATGTATAATACCCTTGGATTTAACGGCAAAAATGTCTAGGCCAGGGGTTACTTTGACGCATCTTTTCAATATTGGGGATCAAATTCATGCAATTGATATGTTGGGGACAAATGACACATAACGAATACATTAATTGGGGACTTGAAAAAGTAAATAAGCCAAATCCTAAACACATACATCAACCGGCCAATAAAATTACTCCAGTGTATAAAAATCATGAACTTTCATCCAAGGGCTTGGATTAAATCGATGACACGATTCGATGCCAGCCGTTGGATACCATTCGAAAGCTCCAAACAATTAGGCAATTTCTATTTAGCGTCACGATTGTTATTCAGTATTTTGGACACACATGTACAATTATACCCTCATCATATGTATAATCCTGTACAACCTCTAATTACTACAAAACTATAAAATCCCTCTAATCCGCTTTCTTCTCCAATCCCACATCATCACCACTCTTTCTTCTCTCTCTCTCTCTCTCTCTCTCGCTCTCTCTCTCTCTCTCTCTCTCACACACACACACAAGGCATGAAGACCTAGGAAACATAAAGATTAGGGTTTTTTTTTCCTTCCTACTTCTTCCTTTGTTTGAATTTTTTTCCCTATAAGTCTTTCAACATAGATTAAGAATGAGCGACAACGAAGGACAGGCGAACCGTCTGGCGTGCGCATCATGCAAGCACCAGAGGAAAAAGTGTCCGGAAGGTTGTGTGATGGCACCGCACTTTCCCCCGTCCCGGACGGAAGATTTTCAAGCAGTGCACAAGATGTTTGGCATAGCGAACGTGACAAGGACGATAAAATCCCTGGACTTTGCTCAACAACAAGAGGCAATCAAGTCGTTTATTTGGGAAGCGAATGAGTGGGTCCAGGACGGAGTCCACGGGCCTTACGGGCAGGTAAGACGGTTAGAGGACAGGATCAAGTCGTTAGAGGAAGAAAGAAAGCGACAGGAGATTGTTATTAGAAACATGTCCGAACGACTTTCGACACAATGGGACAGTCGCGGCGTGACAAATTTTAGGAACGACAATGCGGTGCTAATGCCAGAATCATCCGCTAGGAATATTGTAAATAGCAGTAATTATTTTGGTAGGGTTTTAGAAGAGAAAGAGGAGAGTGGATTAATGGGTAGGGTTAATAATAATAATCAAGGAAGAGGGTTTGACGGTATTATTAACGGGCCTAATGATTTTGATTATCGAAATACATGTAGCAGCAGTGGGTTTGGACAAGGGAGAGGAAGGGGAAGGGGATACGACGGCGTTTGGGGGAGTAGTAGTGTTGGAGAAGGGGGTATTTTTGGGCAGAATAGTAATTTTAGTAGTGGTGGTTTGGCAAGAGGAGGAGAGAGGTTTAGGGTTTGTGAGGATCATGGATTGCAAGATGTGGCTTCGGGTTCTTCATCTTTTGTAGTAGATTACAGTCAACAGCACGTGATGACTACTAATATTAATTATCATATCAACAACTTGCCAGGTAATTAAACTTATTACTTTCGCAATAAGTCTACAGGCACACCCTCCTCGCTCACACCCGTTCACACCCCACTGTATGAGACCTATCTCGGAATCTCACACGAATGATCGGAGCCGCTCAATTTGTTTAGAATAACTTTTTAAGGGTTCTTGAAAAAAATCAGCTCAGTTAGATATGGGTAAAAGCTTGATAAGTTTGTTAAAGTTTTGGTCCGTTTGATTCAGGAACTGAAACTTGAACGAATTAATCGAGCTTTTGATGGTATTTGACTGAGCCGATTTTTCACAATGACCCTTAAAAAGATATTCAAAACAAATTGAGCGGCTCCGATTATTTGTGTGAGACCTCGAGGAAGGTCCCATACAATAGGATGTGAGCGGAGATGTGAATGAGAGGGTGTGTATGTAGCATTACTCTTTGTTCGAAGAAATACTATCACATCTTCGTACGTGTTCATAAGCAATGTCGTTTCACATTACATTCTTTATGAAAAACTTGTGCTGAACTGATTTATTTTTACAAAGCTAGTGGATTTGGTAAGTTTGGGTGAGTTGTAAGGGTCTTTAATGAGTCATTTATCAATTAAAAGGAGTCAAATTGGATTAGGACCCATCTCATGGTTCTGAATAGATTAAGAATTGGAATTTAGGTGGATTCATGAGGCTTGTGTCAACATTGATATGAGGGCCGACCCAAGGTATTTGTGACCCATGTGAAATCGTTGACTGAGGTTCTGGGTATTTGGTTTGAGCGGCTTCGTTGTTGCCTTGTATCATCCTTGAGGCAGCTCCAATCGCCTATATTGGAATTATTTTTGGGCAAATGAACACTTAGAAAAAATTGCTAGGACGAGATTCAAACTCATCCGCTATTTGTGAGCTGGAATTAATTTATCGCTGAACAACCAAAAAATCTTCTTTTATGATGCCAACAAATAATTTGTATTTACTTTTATTATGAAGGGCCTCCTATTTTTGGTCCAAAATTTGGGGCCTTTGATGGCGGCCTAGTGGGCCTTGTTCTCTCGGGCTTCTTAATTGTGTACTCGGTCAGAGTCTAAACCTTAACATGGCAGGAGGAGTCATAGAAGACTTGGAATTCATGTGAGTTTAAACTTCTTGATTAACTACATCTCCTGATTCAAGGGGTATTTTTCTTTTTCAGGAAATTGAGTTCACTTAGGTTTTTTCTTTCTTCCTCTTGTTTTATGATAAATCTTTCGCACATTTCCGTTTTTTCGCTTATTTTTCAAGAAGGGTTTGGCATATACTACCCCATTTATCTTTGGAAATAGATCCTTTCCGGTACATGTTTTGGATTAGACGAGAGAGTCCAGATTTGAACCATCTATTTTCTGCAATCAATGATTTGAATATGTTCAAAAACCCAACCCGGCCGGTAAAAATTTATTAGCTAATTCGAACCATAGGATATACTAATGTACGGTCTGAATTTGGACTGTCTTGTTCAATTCAAAACGTTGAAAATACCAGGATATCATCCGAGTACACCTTAATAATTTGAAAAAAAAATATAATTGGAAATTAATAAGTAACTACAATACAAAAACTAAAAACAAAGCTAGACCAACATGAAGGGCCCATGGCAGTAACAACAACAAAAACCACATTGCCGGTTTTGTTTCTTCACTTAGTTTCCTAAGGCGACATCTTGCATTCAGGAGGGAGTCCCTCTTGAAACCGCATTTTATCCACACAATAATTATACACCATATGGTTCTTCTGCACCCATTTCAATCTCTCCATTCCCGTCGAATTCAGCTTCTCCGTTACCCACGAATTTGAATTCTCCGTTAAATTCAAGGCCGAAAACCTCGAACCACAAGACGATATTCCACCCGACATAACACATGCCTCGGCTTTATAATTCCGGTACGAAGCTGTGAAGGGTGCTTTTGTCCAATCCGTTTTCACAAGCCCACCCTTTGTAGCCCAATCATCAGCATTCCATAAACTTGAATACACCCTCATTGGTTGATTTTTAGGAAATGGAATTCCATTTGAGCCCAAGTTCTTGAATTCCCTAATGGGGGTCCCATCCACAAAGAAAAGAATCCTTTTTGGGTTCCAATTGATAGAATAAGTATGAAAATCCAAAGTGGGGTCAAACCATAAGAAAAACTGCTGCTCTCTGTTTCCTTTCCCTTGACAGTACACATTGGTGTGGATTGTGTAGGGATCCCCACTAGAGTTACCCAAAAACTCGAAATCGATCTCGTCGTGGGTTTCGCCTTCCGATGACAAGTAGTAAGTGGTGACGGTGCCCGCAGAGTTTCCCGCGATGAGTTTGATTTGGATTTCGATTTTCCCAAAGAGGTATTCCTTCCTGGACCGAAACCCAGAACCTGAGTTTTGGTCCAGGGAGAGGGTCAGGAGGCCGCCGTTGTTGTGTACCTTGGCGCGCCCGTCTCCCCATGTGATGTCAAATTCGCGGTGGAGGTTACCGCCCTCGGCATTCATGAGGAGGCGGGATTGTTCTGAGAAGGTGTGGAGGGCGATGGATTTCGTGCGGGAAACGAAGTTGTCGATGTTGAAGAAGAAGAGGAAGGCGAAGACGGCGAGGAAGAGCAAGAGAGGGATGCAGCGTGGGAGGTAGGAGGAGGAGGAGGGGGGTTTGAGTTTTCTTGAATTGGTGCCCATTGAAGGTTTGAGTTTGTTGGAATTGCTTTCAATAACATTGTTGTCTAGCTAAGATTATGTATTTTGTTCTGTTTGTGATTATATCAAACATGTGGAGGGCAAACGTGCTCATTCCGACGATTCTCCATGCATCTTGGAGGTAATCACTATTTGTGTTTGTGGTTCAATTTCTTCTCCATTTGGCTTCTATACTTAGTTATTGAACACAATTTAGAAAAATAAAATCGCGACGTGTGACAGGAAAATAGAATTTGCAATATGTTGTTCGAAATATTTTTGAGAGGTTTCTTTATGGGAAAGAAATGAAAAAAGGTTGAAAACAAAACAAAAAGTAAGGAGTTCACATGCATGGAACGGTTCTGACAGTGTCCCACGGAATTATGTTTTCAAGATGTGTTATTAACATTTCTCTTTTGTTTATTTCCTGACATTTGAAAATATGCGTTATGTACGTAATTATCCTCTTATTTTTTTCCCCTTAACTTTTATGGAGTATATTTTTTCTCTGACTTTTGTTTTCCCGTTTTAATAGTTGTAGACCCGGCTGATCATCAAGGGAGCATGGAGATAAGAGGACTCCTCAACCCCAAAGAAAATAGTTGTTAAATGTCAATTTTCTAATTTCACCCCAGAGAATAGTCTGCAACTACATGAAAGACCTTTTTTTTTTTTTAGGGTAATTCTACTTATCCACTCACTTAGGCAATTGCTGACTAGGGAGCGGTAAGAGCTGACATAGGAGGGATAAGAAGGACCCTTAGAAATAATTTTTTTGTTTATTTGTTTAATGAGAACCTGTCAGAAATATTTTGATTGTACATATATATA